>JAESIX010000057.1:0-191036 GCA_016802215.1 Brachionus paranguensis | reverse complement strand
CCGATGCAATCCAGCGCTACACCTAGCGCGAAGGCAACATTAAGATCCACCACCGTGGGATCCATTTCCGCAGGGTTACCATCGCCGTTTGGATCAGGATCATCTCCTGAATGCGAGACATCGGACACAGGCATTCCACCACTTGTTTGAGCGGTAACAGTCACCTGGTTTTGGTAAATCCCCACACCGAACCCTTGATCAGTAAGGTTGGTCACCAGAGTCTGCGCCGTAATCATCACAGATTCACCTACTGCCAATGATCCACTTGAAATTACGCTGGTATTCGATGATCCATTGAATGCGGAGTTTCCAATTACGGTACCATCGGAAGAAGGGTCACTAGAATGAATAAAGTTTCCACTTCCAAACACCGCATTGAGATCGTCGGTCAGCGAAAGACTAACAAGATCAACATTTCCGAGATTCTCAATGTGCCAAATCCAGTCGATGTAATTAAACCCACCGGACTCTGAAATGAGCGCTTGTTTCGAAATTCCTATCTCGGCGTTCTCAGCGATGACGATACTGGTAGCGTCATTCTCCCCACTATCACTTGGATTGCCATTGCCGTTGGGGTCTGGATCGGTACCATCGTCGGAGAAATCCTGAACCACCTGCCCCGAAGGCCCCTGCCCTGTGATCGATGCTTGATTGGAAAAAACACCAACACCCGAACCAAGATCAAGCAGATCGGCTATTATAACCTTAAACTGTATCTGCGCCGTATCGCCAGTCGCAAGGGTGCTTCCTGAGGTGGCACCTCCGCGCCCATCTCCCGTAGACAGATCCTGCTCGACGATCACGGTATTTGTGCCACCATTGTAACTCGCATCTAATGTGATCGTTCCCGGATCATCCAAAAAAGCTGGAGCTGAAGAAACCGTATAGTTGCCTTCGCCAAAGGCAGCATCCAGATCATCAGACAGATAGATCTGCTCAATGGCGACATTCCCTAGATTCTCAAGGTAGAGATCAATGGTAACTTCATTGCCATTGAGAGTTGCGTTTTTGGCGATCCCTAACGCAGGCTCTTGTCCTAATGCAAACGTCGTAGGATCATCCTCATTAGGATCGGAAGGGTTCCCACTGCCATCGAAATCTACATCTATACCATTATCAGAAAGATCCGAAACAATTGTTCCTGCCGCACTCCGTCCGGAGGCCGTTACTTGATTAGAGTATGCCCCAAATCCGCTGCCTTGATCTGTCACAGTCGTCACATCTACGACGATTCGTATCACCGCAGTATCACTGGCGTTCAGCATTCCTGAACTAATCAGCGAAATCGAAGAGCTCCCATCGTATCCGGCATTTAGAACAATAGCCCCCGGATCCACGGCAAACGTAGGTCCCGACGACACAGTATAATTCCCGGCACCAAAGACGTTATCCAAATTATCATCGATCGAAAGCTGGCTCAGATCTCGGTTCCCAAGGTTTTCAAGATAAAAATCGAAGGTCACTTCATTGCCACTGACCGTCGCATTTTTTGCTACCCCAAGTATGGCAACTTCGGAAATATCAATGGGAGTAGGATCCCCTTCGTCCGTTCCAGTCGGATCACCATCAGCTATCGGATCTGGATCGGTGCCGTTGTCAGAAAGGTCTGAGGTACCTGTGGCGGTAACCGTCACCTGGTTTGAATAGATGCCGAGGCCACTTCCTTGATCTGTTTCCACTACTTCAAGAACCAGTTGAATTTGCGCAGTATCTCCCCGGACAAGGGTTCCTGACTGGATAAGTTCAGCGCTCGAACTCCCATCAAAACTGGAATTCAATGTGATCGTTCCCGGATCCGATTCCAAGGTTGGACCTGAAAGAATGGTGTAGTTTCCAACTCCGAAAACGGCATCCAAATCATCTGGAAGGCTCAGGCCAGTGAGCGTTTCTGTTCCGAAGTTCTCAAGGTAGAAATCCAGCGTTACGTCGCGCCCAGAAACAGTAGCACTCTTCGCTACTCCTATCTTGGTTTCGAACAATGGATCCTGCGCAGGATCCAGCTCGAACGCGCCAATATCCGCAGTAGCGGTCGTGTCGCCATCGCCATCAATGATTCGCGATCTGCCACGCTGATCACTAGGCGGCGGAGGCGAAAACGGTGCAGGCGGAGCCGGAGGGGTCGGCACATCCGCATCGTCCGCAGCATCAATCGCAGGACTACCACTGACCAGAGCGTGAGTTAATGTTGGACCACCATTATCTTCCAAAGTGGTATCGAGAACATCGGTGATTGTTGTGCTAGTGCTGGCAAAGGTCTGGTCTCCCGAATCGAGCGCTGTTCCAGTGGCGTCTCCGACGAAATTGGCACCGTTCGACGTGATAGCCCCAGAGATATCGGGACTGGAAGTTGTAGCAGTATTGCCGGCAACAATTGAGTTGTTGAGAGTAACAGTGCCGCCGAACACTCTTAACCCACCAGCAGTATTCCCGCCATTTCCGGTGATCGTAGCATTTGTTAAGGTTGCAGTTCCGCCCACGCGAAGACCACCTCCGGTGCCAGTCGCAGTGTTCCCCGATAAGGTAGAGTTAGTGATGAATAGTTGGCCCTCACTCGCCTCCAAACCCGCACCTTCTCCTGAGGTGTTTCCAGAAATGGTGGACTTATCGATCGTACACACCGAGCTGGTTCCCAAGATCCAAACTCCACCGCCGAGTCCGAAAGACGAGTTTCCCGATAGGACTGACCTTTGAATCGTCACAGTACCGCCAAGAATCGCCATCCCGCCACCATTCGAATCGAAAGTGGATGTTGGCACGTCATCTGCCATGTTTCCAGTGATAGAGCACCCGGTCACGTTTAGTTCACCATCTCCCTGTTGCAAAATCCCTCCTCCACCAGAAGTTGAGGAAGTCGCTGCATTCGAAGTAATGCATGAATTAGAAAGCGTCACAGTCCCAGTCGAGTTGTTTTGGATGCCTGCACCGTAATCGGAATTTCCATTCTGGATGGTCACGTTCTGAATCTGCACCGTAAACGCACCACTACCGATATTGATAACTCGGTAAGCATTATTCCCGTCGAGAATCGTGGTTTCCTTGTCATCTCCAAAAATCCTAACACTCTTGCCGATAGAGACCTCCGTTCCTTGCTGATAGGTGCCCTCTGCAATGAACACCAAGCCACCGTCGCTCACCCCGTTTACCGCACCTTGAACCGTGTCAAAGGCATTGATTCCAAAGACTGCTCCAGTCTCCGTCCCAAGATTCGGACTTGTCCATGTCACAGTGTCTCCCGCAGTAGGAGTCCCTCCAAGTGGACTAACATCATTGGTAATCGTAAAATCACCTGGAGCATCGACGAATACCTTGTTCGGAACGACCGACAGGGAGTTTGTTCCTGATCCAGGGCTAAACATCACGGATGAATCAGTGTAAGAGGCTTCAATGGTATACCCCCCAAAAAGGTCTGCAGGCAGGGAGTACATGACCTCGGCAACACCTGAAGAGGTGAGCGAATTGTCTACCTCAGCAGTTCCGATATTGTTGTTTCCAGAATCTTTAACTTGGAAACTAACCTCGCCGATCTCAATCGGCGTCCCTCCACCTGAAACAGTTACAGTCGCCGTTAGAGTAACGATCTGAATAGAAGAACTTTGAACGGTTTCTACCGGATCAACCACTACGGTCGTGGTAGGCATCCCCCCCAGCGCTGCGATTTGAACGCTTAAGAGACAAATCGCGCCGAACAGTAAGACTACAGGCGCGGAGAGTGAGAATGCGGGAAATTTACTCCCCGAATCAGCTGAGATCGTCATTTGCAATGCTTGTCAATGGTTCCACGCATCCAGATTCGCAGAGCACTTCCTACCGATCCCTCTGGCAACGTAATTAACTTTTCTTAACAATATGCAGACGTTGCCTAATCCGTCGAGAGAAATAAAAAAGCTAAAACTTCCCTATTCGCATCTCGATGCACCGAATCACTACACTCTGCGCTTTTCCTATTTTCTAAGGGAAAGAAACACTCTCCTGAGATCATGGAGCGAGCTCTTTATTTCACCATTGGACCGCATCAAGATCTCCTGCTCCCCCCTGGTTAGTCTGATTTCCCCCACTTCGTTGACCTGAAAATCATTCTCGCTGCGGGTAAGATTTACTTTTGAAACGAATTTTTCTTCACCTGCTACGATGACATAGGCATTGTCTTTGACACCACTGTCGCACGAAGCATCTACATTGATCGTATAGGTGCCGGATTCCGGAACGTTCACTTTCCATACCACTTCGTCTTTTTCGTCCCGCCAATTTTCCAATTGTCGATAGCGCGTGCTGAATCGAATACTCGGCCCATAGACGTAGGCTTTGGACGCGGACAGATCCAGATTTCCATCCGTATCGGCGACAATCTCTTGTGGCTCATTTCCCGGGAATTCTTTCGGCGAAGGCCTGGCAGATTGAACGAATGCAATGAGATCAGCAAGTTGTTGCACCTGGAGGGTTTCCATAAATCCTTCGGGCATCAAAGAGTTTCCAGTGCTCACCATCGACTCCAAGTCCTTGCGTAACAGTGATCGTTCACTGCCATCGGTCAATTTAAGCGTGATTGTCGTGCTCGATTCCGAAGCAATGCTTCCGAGCATTGTCTCGCCTGCTCCAGTGGTAACGAGATAACTCACGTATTTGTCTTCTACCGCCGCATTTGGATCGACGATGGCGGTTACCATCGCCTCTAGTGTGCGGTCAGTGAGAGCGGTGAGATCAGGCCCCACGTGGCGACCTACACCATCGAGTTGATGACAGATGGAACACTGCACGGCGAAGAGATTCTTTCCCTTTCTGGGATCTCCCTTCAGCCCCGACACCTTGGCGCTTAGATCAGCCGATTCACTATTCACTAAAGACCGCGACTTCTGAGCGAACCATTTTTCGACTCTGGCACGCTCTTCTTCAGAAGCATCACTAAGAATCCGGGTTCTATCAGATACCCCCAGGCTATTCAAGATGAGTGGATCCACTGCTGCGGCGTCCAGCAGCGCGGTTCTCCAGGTGCTCTTGCCTAGACAAGCTGCCACGAGAGCTCTCCGCGTGGCCGGACCATAACTTTCCCAGCGCTCCAGTAACTGGGCTGCATCCTCCTTTGTCCCAAGTTTTGCGACCGCTCCTAGAGCTGCCAGTTGCAGGTCCACTGGGGTGGCAGATGTCAGTAAAGATCGGAACAGTGGCAGTTGCTGGACTTGCCCAGCAGCTGCGAGAAACTTGATCGCGTCAATTCTGGCGCTACCTGCCGCCTTTTCCTCTTTCGCCGTTTGCACCGCCAACTCGACGATTGGAGCCATCGCCTCCCCTCCAGCTTCGACAATTCTGCCAGCCAAAGGAAAGGCATCCGGCCCGATCTCGACAAGACTGGCGGTGATTCCCTTTACAAGTTCAGGCAATGCTTTCTCTGAAGATACGGCCGCGTTTAGTAATACCATCTTCTCGAGAACTGGCAAAATACGACGTAATGACTCGGGTTTCTCTGAGATGAGGACTTTGGTAATCGGCTCCACATGACGGACAGCGGAACTCATTGCAGCTGCCTGCATCCAGTGGTTGTGACCATATCGCACGATAAGTGACGCAAGAAGCCGCCCTGCAGCACTCGATTCGAACTCTCCCAGTGATGATGCCAGCTGCAAGAGGACAAATTCATCTTCTTCGGATGCGCCCATGATCACGAGGTCTTTCAGCATTCTGTCTCTTCCTTCGCAGAGACGCACTGCTTCACGACGCACGGGAGCCGCTGGGTCGGCCAGCCCTTTTCGTAAGGTGGCATTGCTCAGCTTCTTTAATCCATCAAGGACTGCCAGAGCCTGCAACCTCGAGGCCGGACGCTGACCTCCTTCAGCCAGACGTTGCAAGGAATCTGCAAACTCGGAGGATGATTCCGAATGTGAGATCAGCTGCTGGTGCGCCATGTCGCGCAACTCTCCATTTGGAGATTCCAGAATTTTCACCAGATCGACAGCAGACATTTCGGACAACACAGGAACCTTTCGAGCTGTCTCCCCCCGTCTCAACACGCGATAAATCCGGCCCTTATCATGACCAGCCCGCAAGTCCAGTTTCTCCTCCCACTCTGGAGGAATCCACTCAGGATGTTCGATCACATGGCGGTACATGTCGACAACATACAGTGCTCCGTCTGGGCCTGTGCGCGCTGTTACCGGGCGAAACCAGTTATCGGTTGAAGCCAGGAATTCCTGTTGCTGCTCTTCGTTCGCGCGGCGTGCCTTAAAAGTGTAGCCATCAGGTTTCAGCACCTGTCGATAGACCAGATTGTGCACCGGCTCGCATATGAAAGCGTTTCCGTAGACATCTTCGCCAAGAGCATGATCACGGTAAATGCCGACACCGCATGCTGAAGTGATCCGATTTTCTGTATGGTAGTCGTTGAAGCGTTCAATGGTCTGGCTCGCTGGAAATATTTGCGGATGCTTGTCAGGATCAGTGATCCTAATATCAGGCGAAGGCGCCACAACATGGGGATTACGTCTCAGGTAATGATCGTGCAGGACATAGTGCCAGAGCGGGTAGGAATTGTTGCAGCCAAACCAGTTTCCCCAGTCATCGCGTGGTCGACTAAACTGCGTCATTCCCGACTGCGCGTCGAGTTCCCCCGTCTCTGGGCGAACGCGTAAATCGCGGCCACTGATATTAGCTCGTTCTCCTGTCTTGAGACTCCTGATCTCACCACCGCTGTCCCCGTTCGCGATGTAGATCCAATTGTCCAGCCCCCAGGCAAGACCGTTTGCCAGATGTTGGGGATTCCCTGTGCGAAACCCTTCGTAGAGGACTTGGCGAGTATCACAGACGCCGTCGCCGTTGACATCGCGCGCAAAGAACAGATTCGGCGCAGCGAGGATAAGGACGCCGTCTTTCCAAGGCATGATACCGCTGGGATAAGCGAGGCCTTCGAGAAACAGCGTCGACTTATCGTACGTTCCATCGGCATCAGTATCCTCGAGAAACCGCACCCGGCCACCGGGCTTTCCCTTACCGTCTTCACCCAGGGGATAATCTCCCATTTCGACCACCCACAGCTTCCCATCGGCACCCCATGCCAGATCAATGGGATCCGCCACCAGTGGCTCCGCAGCGACCAACTGCACTTCAAACCGCTCATGTGTCCGCATCGTTGAAAGCGCTTCCTCGGCCGGAGTTGCTTCCAAAGTGAAGACGTTTTCTGGCTTTGTAAGAGCTGTGGCAAGCTGTTTAAACGTGCGCTGGTCTACCACCGAATTCTCCTTCACTATGTCTTCGTTCTGCACAAACATTCTCCCATCCTTGAACCAAACCCCATTGTTGCTGCCGTCCTCTCGCACGATCATTGGAATCTCCTGTTCGGACGAAAAGTCTCCCCGATCACCTGCTAGACCAGGAACAGCCCATCCATCCTGCATCGATACCCAAAGATGCACACTGTAGCGTTCGTGGTTGGAAAAGATCACGTCCAGATGCTCGTCACCATTGACATCCGCAAATCGCAAACCAGCATCTTTTCCGTCAGCGGTAACGGTGGATGTCCGATGCGGGAGCGAAATGGGAAGCTTCGACCATTTCCCGTCCTTGAGCTGCAGAACCCCTAACGCATCTGGATGTCCGGAGATTAGATCATCCACGCCATCACCATCCAGATCAATCATCCGAGTTCCCGCGTTAAACTCCTTCGTTCCAACGATCTCGCCAAATACCGGTTCAAGCAGCCCGCTCGAAACATCCACCACAAGCGAATCCTGCCAGCCATCGGCTTCAGACCAGGTTCGCAGCCTTCCCGGCTTTTGTACATCCATGAACCCATCCTGAAATGCATCCTCCAGAACGATCCCCGTAGATGCCCCAGTCTCAGGATCTCTCAGTGGCGTTCCATCCAGCAGGTTTTCATTCAATCTCTCGAGCGTCTCGCGCGTGTTGAGAAACTTCACCTTCTTTCCATGCTTCGCTACGGCGTGATCAATCAACTCGACGATCTGATCATTACGGATCCATCCATGGGGGTGAAAGACCAAAGTGAACACGCCCCTTTTTAAGACTGTGGCGTCCAGTGCCGCTTTCATATCGGCGACTGTTTCATCGCTGTTCACACCATGACGATTCTGCCCCTCCCAGTCAGAGGGAACCACACACGGCAGCTGCCAGATGTTTCCACCGATCACGTAGGGATACGGATAGTTCTCTATGTAGTTCACGAATCCACGAAGCTTCGGCACATACTTTGCGAAGCGGCCCGCCCCCTCTCCTATCAATTCTACAGGAAGATCTGGATCATCCGGCGTCATCAAATTGAAGACAGACGAATCGATCTGCAAAAAATTCCCAGACTCGGTGACGGGGCTGAATATCTCGCTATAGAAACGCGGGCTCACCGTGTTCATCGAATCACAGCACGGCATCCGATACGCAACCGGTTTCATTCCCGGGATGCCTTCCAGTAAATCAATGCAATCGTGCACCGTCTTCTTGGCCTGTGCGAAATCGCCCTTCGCCAGCAGCGGGCATGGATGGTCGATCGTGTGCACCTCGATACTGAGTCCTTCTTTCAACCATTTCTGTAGTTGAGAATCACCGGGATCCACCGTGTTGGTGAAAATAGTCAGCGGCGCTCTGCCGTCGATTTCCTTCAATCGATCAAGGATCGGCCGACAGAAAGCTTCGTATTTTTTCGGATCCCTCATGTCATCGATCGATAACAAGATGGCAGCTTCCACACCTTCCTCACCAATCCACTGCGGCGTGATGAGTTTAGTCGAATTCAGGCCGGGCCAGTATGGGTCGAATCCATTTTCACCACGAGTTGGCAATGTTGCAGCAATTCCAGATGCCACGAAGGCAACTACGATCGTAAACACTTTGAGGCGCATAGCGCCGATGATAGCGACCTCTTAAAAAAAGAGAACCTCCTTTTTCAAATCCTGCGCGCTATCGCCAGGAACCGTCTGGCGCCATTGTTCTCTTCAATGGCACCTCATCGTCAGATCCTCCACCCACAATCGCACGCGGACTAACCATGTCGCTTTCATCTTTATTCGGATCAATCGTAAACCAGTTTGGAGCCAGGAAGGCAGTAATCTCAGCCATTGGCTCTGGCGTCGGCTCCTCTGGAAAGCGTACCTTTATCTGAATGAGCGAGAGCATGGCAGAACCCACCCCATGCATATTGATTCTCTCCGACAGAAATTTCCGTAACTCTAGTTCAACCCACCCCTTCTTCGGTGCGTAAGCGAACATACTTTGGTTACGCTCACGGTTCTGAACTCTGAAACACGTGTATTTGTCCTCTGTGAACTGGTAATTGTAGTAGTCGTCCAACTCAGCCACGACTCTCAATGACGTATCAAATTTAGTAGGACGTTCCTTCAGTAATCTTGCCCAGGGAATCTCACTGTATCCGGCGAATGCTTCCCAATCGATTAGAAACTCTCCGGATCTTACCTCAACATCGATTGGATATCTCCTCGACCCAGAAATTCCTGCTGCGAAAAGAGCATGCTTCATGAGCACGTTTTTCGTTTGCTGATCAAACTCCGCAACATCTGGAACGGACATGCTCCGCATTTCATCTTTGAGGTTCAGAAGCTCAACTCCTGCAACCAACTCCCGTTCAACTTTATCTGCAAGTAGCCCTCCATCCACCCCGAAAATTCGAATATGCAGACGGTCATTTACCGTTGCGACGACGATCAAGTTTTGCCCTTCGGAGATCAGATCTTCCTCAGATTGCGCCGACTGAAATTCCAGATCATAAATCTTTGTGGGATCCAGCTCGACGTAACAACCCAGAAAAAACGGCTCATCAAAATCAGGATTCTCCAACGCCTGCACCTCGCCGAAAGGAAGCGGCGCATCCCAATTCATCGACTTGTCGTTGCGCATGAGTTCGGCAACCTTGCCGGGAAAACGAACATACTTCAGTCTCTCTCCCATGGACTTTGCCAGCACAAATTCTCTCGATACTCGACGAGCATTCGATAAGTAACTGGCATAATCAAGAGCTGGGTCCGTTTGAACCGTTGAATCATCAACCGCGCTATTTTCAACGTTGCGATCCGTCCTGGAAATGTAAACGAGCAGCAGAATAAACCCGAGCACGAGTGCCCCTACCGCGACAAACGCTCCTCCCCGCTCAAACCAGCGAATACGTTTCTCGTTGAGTGATGCTACCTCCTGCTGCAACGGAGTCGAAAAAATTCGACGCTCATGTTGACTTGCCTCGAATCCCTCCACCTCTGCAGCCTCAGCTACCATGGCAGCCTCTGGATTGGTGACTTCATGAGCGACTGAAGTTTGCTGCGTGCCCATTTTCTGTCCTTCACGCAGTCGCTGAAGCCTCTCTGCTCTCGCCGCTTCTTCCAACTCTTTGCGATCTTCCTCCTGCCTGTGCCTTGAAGCCAGATCTACGAAATCCAACGACTCTCCACGCACCGCATCAGCGTCGGGATTCTTTCCCGCCCGCTGTGGGAGTTTTCTAATTCTTCGATTATTCATCGTAGTGACATTGGAGTATGGGAATTCAACTAATCACGTTCGCACTCCAGGCGAGAGTATTCTTGCAAACATTGAAAAGCAATCCCAAGTCCGACACCAGATACGAACTTCCTCGAGGCTAGGTGCGCGCGGTGCTCGTCAGCCATGCCCGTCTTTCGCCTCCTTGCAGGGCACTCAACAATCCGGCGAGAACTACAAAGCCGGCAGTGTAATGCGGTTTTCGCAGATAGCGGAACTTGGCTGCCATACCCAGAAAAATCAGCCACTGCGCGAGGTTCTTCGGCTGTGTCAATATGCGTTCAAGAAACGAGTGTGCGTAAGCAAAACTGAGCACAATCGCAATAGCCAGGAACATGAACCCAGCCCAGGAATTGCGGTAGGTAATGGCGTTCTCAAGGCACCACATGAACGTTATCAGACAGAACAACACCCATGAAATAAATCCCAGAAGACCGTTCTCGGAAGCGATCAACCAGTAAAGACTCTCCGTCTGAGGGTTGGTTCGAAAGAAAACAGGATTCGCCGGAGTCTTGTCTCCCTCCGATGACCAGCGCTCAAGGATCTTCGTGTATTGAGGATAAGGCCTGCTGTTAACGATCGCAGAGTTGTTCCACCCGACGCCTGCAATAGGATGATCATCGAACATCGCCTTCGACATGACGTTAAGTACCTTCCTCAGATCCTTGGTTTCGTCTCCGTCATTCGTGTGCATCACCCGCTGGTAAATGGTGTCAAAAGCTTTCACGCTCACCAGTGTGCCCCCCAGACAGAGTAGCCCGACGATAGCCAGTCGCTTAACACTCACACCTCGCAGAAGGGATAGTAGAATAATGACCGAAGCTCCAACGCCCACTATTGCTAGCGATGTGCGTGTGACAGTCAGGACGATAATGATTACTCCCGCGCCCGCACCAGTCAGGTAGAGCGCCGACTGCTTCCAGGATGATTTTCCAGATAGCGCAGCTGCGAGCAATGGCAGCGTGCAAAAGTAACTCCACATGGCCAGTGGATTTGAGTGCTCGAATCCGCCATGAACCCGATAAACACCGCCGACATAACGTTGCTTAAGGACGAACAACAGTTGTCCGATGAGGCAGAGAGCGAATGCTCCCATCAGGAGTTCGATATCTTTTTCTTCCCTGAAGAAAAAATACGCAGCAGCCAGAACGGCCCCTCCCTTTAAAAACTTCCACAGGCACATCCACACGAGCACATCTTCCTGTGCATTGACCACGGAAACGAAACTGAGCCCGCAGTAAGCCAGGTAGAAAAGCAGTCCAGCCGGCATCAGTTTGATCTGCTTCAAGTCCGACATCACACAACCGATGATCAGGGCAACGGCTACCACCTCCATAAGCGAGAATTCGAATCCACGCGGCAGTCCTCGATAGCCATCCCAGACATGCAAAGACGTGGTATAAAGAGTCGGCGTCATGGCGATCAGAACCACCATTGTCACGAAAAGAGCACACTGTACCTTCCTGCTGAACGCTGCCAGCAGCCCGAGTACCGGGGTCACCACGAAATAAAGAATTCCGATGAACAAGTACTCTGAGAATTGATCTTGGAGAACGGTATAGTGCACAATACTAAACTTGGAAATTATAGTTTACACATTCACAATGAGAATTGCAATAATGATTTTCAATTCCTAGAAGATTCTCACACCTTCAGATTCCCAGATAATGAATCCCAGTTAAGGATCTTTGATTGTCTCACCAGACGTTGATTGCCTTCGACAGCCAGTCGGATTAGACCTTCAAGCCATGCGCCGGCTAGGAACGATCCTGAAAATGAGCATTATACGGTTTTTCACCGTAGCAGGGAGCGATCATGCAGCCGCCTTTGCATTCTACGCCTTCTTCAGCCTGTTCCCCGTTCTCCTGCTTCTAGTCAGTTGCGCTGCTCTGGTGGTCGACCGAGACACCGCCACAACTGAAATCATCAACTCAATGCAAGACTACCTTCCAATGGAAGAGGAGCATAAGGACGAGCTGAAAAAGGCATTCAGAAAAGTAGTGGATGATCCGGCGCCCGCACGCTTCATCGGTATCTTGAGCCTGGTCTGGGCTGGCATCCGCTTCTTCAAATCGCTCGTCCACGTCCAGAATCTAATCTGGCGCTGTCGTGAGATCCCATGGTGGCACACCCCAGCAAAGTCCGCGACCATGTTGATCACTCTCACCAGCGCGTTGATTCTGGGAATCGGCTTACCAGCGATGCTGAAGGCAATTCACGGTCTTCCTTTTGTCCAATCGGATTGGCTCAACTGGATGTTTGATTTCGGGGAATCTATGGTGCCGCCGCTCGTTCTGTTTTATGGCTTGTTTGTCTTTTACAAATTGAGCCCGCAGACATCCGTCTCTGCACGTGATGTATGGTTGCCAGCAATCATTGCGGCAACACTGCTGACGCTCGCACGCAAGGGGCTGGTCGTCCTCGTACAAATGACCATCGACCAATTCGGTGTCTATCAGTCGATCGGAGTCTTCATCGCGGTGCTGTGGAGTATGTACCTTTCCGGCCAGATTATCATCTGGGGTGGCTGCCTCGGCGCTGCGATTCATGAAACCAGACCTGCTGACGAAGATCCTGACTCACTGATCTAACAAGCATCGAAAAATCCGATTAATGATGAGTAAACATCCAGATAAAGACGTTCGTGTTACAGGCACGGAATTGTATTTCCTTCCTGTGCACACTCGCATGCCTCTGAAGTTTGGAGGTGAAACCGTGGATTACGTCACTTGTGCGCGATGCCGGATGACGGTTCAGGATAGGAATGGTCGGACTGCTGAAGGCTGGGGAGAAACCCCATTGAGCGTCACCTGGGTCTGGCCCAGTTCCAGCCCCTACGAAGAACGCCATGCATCACTGAAAAAGTTCTGCTGCACACTGGCGGCTGCGTGGGCGTCCTTCTCCCCTTCCGGACACGCGATCGAAGTCGGCAACGCTTTCACTACCCAGCAGCTGCGCCCATTGCTCGATGAGCACAATGCTGAAAGCAGAGCAACTGGAGGAGAACCAATGCCCTGGCTGGCGGCATTGGTCTGTTGCTCCGTTTTCGACATCGCACTGCACGACGCCTATGGCAATCTGCATGAGGTAGATATTTATCGCACCTATAACGCTCAATGGATGACCAAATCTCTTGCCGATTTTCTGAAGCCAGCGGATGGCGCTGCTGTAAAATTCGATGGCAAGTACCCAGAAGATTATTTTACCAGATCTGTGCCAGCATCCCTTCCTGCTTGGCATCTGGTTGGCGGAGTCGATCCACTGGATGAAAGCGAGCTGACGGGAAAAGAGCCAGACGATGGCTACCCAGTGATCCTCAGGGACTGGATTCAGCGCGACGGATTGAAATGTCTCAAGATCAAGCTGCGCGGCAATGATTCTGATTGGGATTTCCATCGACTGGTAAAAACGGGCGAGATCGCGATCGCTAATGAATGCGACTGGTTGACTGCCGATTTTAACTGCATGGTCACAGACCCCGGATACGTGAACACATTGTTAGACGAGTTGCGCGACGAGCACCCTCGCCTCTATGGCATGCTGCTTTACGTTGAACAACCGTTTCCCTATGAGCTCTCAGATCATCCGATCGATGTGCACAGTGTAAGCGCTCGAAAGCCACTTTTCCTGGATGAAAGTGCCCACGACTGGCAACAGGTGCGGCACGGCAGAGCACTGGGATGGACTGGCGTGGCTTTGAAGACCTGCAAAACGCAGACTGGAGCATTGCTCAGTGCGTGCTGGGCACGAGCTCATGGCATGGAACTCATGGTACAGGATCTCACCAATCCAATGCTGGCCCAGATCCCGCATGTGAGACTAGCCGCACATATCGGCACCATCATGGGTGTCGAAACGAATGGAATGCAATTCTATCCCCAGGCCTCATCATGTGAATCGATGATTCATCCAGGGCTTTACTCACGTGAAAAAGGTCATCTTGATCTATCCAGCATCAGCGGTAACGGCTTTGGCTACAGAATTAAAGAAATCCAGCGTGATCTCCCCAGTCCCCAGTTTTGCGCAGGAAAAAAATAGACATGCCCCATGTTTGACTCGCCGTTTCAAACAGGCTCAGCCGTCCATGTTTTGAGCCTCATCTCCTGTGTTGCCGGCGTTATCATCTACGCCGTGTTCGCACTTCAATACCGCGGTGGTCAGCACAAATGGTTACCCAAGGCACTTGCGACCTCTTGCGTCCTTGCATGGATCATCAATACGGCAATGGCTCTGTCTCCCAAGTATTTCGCATGGGACTCCAGTCTTCCGCTCTACTATTGCAACTGGGCGAACTTGCTGGGCGCAGCGGCTGCTCTCACCCGAAACCGTATCGTCGATGCGTTGCTCTATTACTGGGCCTGCGGTCTCACAGTCTGGGCGTTTGTAACTCCGACGCTGGAATTTGGCCCGGCTCACGTTGGCTTCTGGATTTTCTGGGGCTACCACCTCTGTATTGCGCTCGCCGTTTGCCATTTATTGGTCGCCGATCGCTTTCGCCCAGGACTTAAAGACTGGCTGACAGCCTCCATCATCACTGTCTTATATGGAATCGTCCTCGTTCCCGTGAACCTTCACTGGGGATGGAACTACGCATTTCTGGGACAGGCAAATCCGAATGCGCCAACACCTATCGACGTCCTTGGAGCCTGGCCGTTGCGCCTTCTATGGCTTGCCTTACTGGCGGTCGCTGTGTTTTTTCTTCTGACGGTGCCCTGGCTCATCTGGCAGAGCCTTCATAAACAAAACGAACCGTAAAATCCGGCTTTCAGAATATAAAATGCGCACTAGTTTGGGACTATGGCAACGCCTGACTCCATTACATCGCCATCTACGTTTCGCGTCGGTTTGATACAAATTCCATGCAGCGGCGATCTGGCTGACAACACGGCGAGGACCATCGAAAAAGTGCGCGAAGCAGCGGCTGGCGGAGCACAAGTGATCTGTCTCCAGGAGCTCTTTTGTTCTCAATATCTGTGCCAGAAAGAAGATCCTGAACTTTTCGATCTTGCCATCAACGTCCCGGGGCCTGAGACAGATCGTTTTTGCGCCCTGGCGAAAGAGCTTAGCGTCGTCATCATCCTGCCAATCTTTGAGAAACGCGCGCGCGGGCTCTATCATAACAGCGCGGCGATTATTGACGCTGACGGATCCCTGCTGGGGATGTATCGCAAGATGCATATCCCTGACGATCCTCAGTTCTACGAGAAGTTTTATTTCACCCCCGGTGACCTGGGCTTCAGGGCATGGGACACACGCTTCGGTCGCATCGGTGTGTGTATTTGCTGGGATCAGTGGTTTCCAGAGGCTGCCAGACTGACCGCACTGGCAGGTGCCGATATCATCTTTTACCCGACTGCCATTGGTTGGATCCCATCGGAGAAAGAAGAATTTGGCGAGCAGCAACACAGTTCATGGGAAACCGTTCAGCGAGGACACGCCATTGCCAATGGGTGTTATGTAGCTGCCGCAAATCGGGTCGGCCATGAGGCGCCAGCAGGAGGTGAAGGCATTGAATTCTGGGGCCAAAGTTTTATCGCTGATCCTTCTGGTCAGGTCATGCAGAGGGCCTCTGCTGACAGTGAGGCGGTCCTCATTGCCGAAGTCGATACCCAGAAGATAGAAAGCCAGCGTCGCATCTGGCCATTTCTCCGCGACCGTCGCATAGACGCTTATTCTGACATATCACGCAGACATCTGAGCCCCTGACATCATGCCTGAGCATCAAAAAACTCCACGCGAAACCGGCTTCCGTTTGCCAGCAGAATGGGAACGACAACAAGCCATGTGGTTAGCCTGGCCATCGCCGGATGGTGGCGACTTCACAGGCACCTACAAAGAGTCGGTGGAGGCAGCCTATCTCGCGATGCTTGAGACCCTGTTACCTTCGCAGGATGTGTTTCTAAATAATGGAGCACTTGCCAAGGCATCTGGAAAGCTGGAGAGACTCTCGCGAGAAAACCTGCAGCGACTGCACCTGCTGGAAATTCCGTCATCTGAGTGGTGCCGAGATTTCGGCCCGACTTTCCTTCTCGGGCCTGAACAGCAGTTAGGAGCGATCAACTGGAAGTTTTCGAAGTGGGGAGGAAAATATGAGGGCGCCATGCTTAACGACGGACAGGCAACGCTCCGCATGTGCGAGCAGCTTAAACTATCAGACGGTCACATTTTTACCTCTTCTGAAATCACTCTGGAAGGAGGAGGGATCGACGTCAATGGTGCCGGAGCTGTGCTGACAACCGAAAGTTCGCTACTCAATCCAAACCGAAATCCCAATTCCAGCAAAGAAGACATTGAGCGACAATTGGAGTCCTATCTTTCAATCGAACAGGTAATCTGGCTGGACGGAACTTTCGAAAATGACGATACGGACGGCCATATCGACACGCTCGCTCGCTTCGTATCCACTGACACAGTCGCGGTGCAATCGTGCACCTCACCTGAGGATCCGAACTTTGCAGTTGCCGCAGAAAACATTCGTCGACTCGAAGCAACCAAACTGGCAGATGGAAGCCCCATCAAGATGATCCTCCTTCCTTCCATTGACCGCGTAGAACTGGAAGGGATCCGCATGCCCGCTTCTTACGCCAATTTCCTGATAGCAAATGACTGCGTTCTAGTGCCCCAATACGGGGTGAAGCAAGACAACGATGCGGTAGAATTGATTGGTAGCCAGTTTCCAACTCGAAAAGCAGTCCCCATTGATTGCAGTGGAATCATCTGGGGGCGTGGAGCACTGCATTGCATCAGCCAGCAGGTTCCATTGAGCAAACGATAGGATAGGAATAGAAAGTTCTACTCTGGCTGATCAGAGGCGTCCTCTTCGGCCTCTGCTCGAAGCTCTTTCAGTTTCAGTCGCACAAAACTGGATCGAAGTTCGTCTGGAGCATCGGGATAAGCATCGGTGTATTCGGCCAGTGACTGGCGAAATTCTTCCTGCTTGGTTGGTGTAAGTGTTTCGAATAAACTGAGCAGCTCCTGATCAAGCTGTTTCATGATTTCCTGAACCGGCTCACCGTCCGGCTTTTGCCCCGGCTTAGCCGCACGACGTCGCTTTTTGCGAATGATCTCTGGCTGCAGCTGCTGGGGATCAAATCGAATCTCTACCTCCTGACTGCCGGTATCCACAGTTGCTACAACGTTGCGCAGGTTCCCCTTGCCTTCCACAGAAACCAGCGTCCAGCTCTGAGCGTTCGGTTCTTTACTCACGACAAAGCTTTCGTTTGTAGCCGTATTCAGTACGGTGACCACGGTACTACCAGGAACTTTTGCAACGCCGGTCAAGACTAAAGAATCGGAGAGGCTCAGCACTCGACGGAATGGTGGGGCATCTTTCAGCGCATTAAAAATATCGCGATCAAGTGGCTTCGGCAAATCATCTACGGGCTCGGCAAGTTCTTGAGCCCTCCCTGAAGAGGACAAAAGACAGAGAACAACGCAGCTGGAGAAAAAACGGTAAATCTTCATGCTTGATCAGGGCTGAAACCAGCGAGATATCGTAAACCGGCAATCCATCTCACGCTTTGGCCGTGCCGCTCCGTGAACATCGAGCTGCAAATAGCTGAAATATTGAAACTTCTCTGGCGACTGCATCTCAGACAGCCAGTCATAGACCGCCTGATCAGGTCCACTAGACTGAATAGTTACAGAGACTACCTGGTGGTAGGGGCTGCCGTCCTTTGGTTTCTGCAAGGTCTGGGTACGCAGCAGAATTCCACGTTCCTTCGCTGTTTCCTGCAGGTATTCCAAGAGCGCACTCTGCTCAGATCCAAAATCAGTCATCTTTGGCATATTGGAATCAAGCCAGTCACTTTTCGGCAACCAGTATGCCTGCTCTGGGGCGTATGCGAGATTCGACGATAGCTGCTCATCCAGTTGCGCTATCTTAGCCTGCGCCACCTTTTCACGCTCCTTGTGCTTTTTCCACATCACCACATTCACTACGGTGAAGATGACAAAAAATGTCATTCCCAACAGGATCCATTCTGATGTTCTCAGTGCGCGCATTACTATCTATCTATCGCAGCTTGCCCTTAATTTCGAAACTGGCACGGCTGTCGCGCATCACGGTAGGCTGCGGCATCTCCCAGTTGTAGACCTTTAACTCTTCATCCCCCACCATGAGTCGCAACATTTCGTAAGCAGCCGCAGTGTCTCTGGCAATCCCCCTGATGCGCACTTCCTGGATTTTTGATTCATAATCGGTAATCAGCACACCTCCACCCGGCATTACTCTCGCAATGTGCGAAAGATGCACAAGAGGATAGCGCTTCGGCTCAAGAACTGGACGCAACGTATTCCAACGAGCCTGAATCTGCTTCACCTTTTCAGCAACACCTTTTGTCTGCTCCACCTGTTTCTCAAGATTTGGGATTTGAGCCTCCAAGGCAGAGACATCGCTGCGCATCCGGTGCAAAACGACGACATAAGCCATCGCAAGAGCCGCCGCCAGGCATAACAACATCCAGGTGCGGCGGTGCCTTTTGCGTGTGACTAGAACAGAGGATGGCACCATTTCTCCTGTGGTCTCAGAAGTCGCCAACGCGGCACTCGGCTCTGGACGCGGCTTGACCTCCACTGGCATTCCCACTCCAGAACGTAGAACAGATAGATCAATGTCAGGATCATCCATCCAGACTTCCAGTCCACGGTTGCCATCGCTGATCAAACCTTCACTTTCAAGGGCCATCTGAGTCATCTGAATCTCATGCGCTGCGCCATTTTTCAGACGATCGATCGGCCCAATGACTTGGTTGTAAACCAGCTTCCCATTGCGCCCGACACTCAGAACCAATTGATCCTGCTCGCGCCAAAGCACCAGCTTATTCGCGGGAAGAGGAAACAATCTGGCCGCAGCCGTATATCCCCTCGCATTTTTCAACTCCAGGCCATCCGGTAAATCGGAAAGAACATCAACGCTGACACTTGTCTCCCCGTCATGGTCTGATTGCTGGCTATGGCAGTCAAAAAGCGTCTCCTCTAAAGATCCGCGGGCTAGCCCCCTTCGCTCGATCTGCGAGTAAGCCATCTTTCGCAAAACTGCGGAATCTCCAGAAGGCAGGTTCAACGCCAACGTGCGACAGTGCTTTGCCGGAACTCCGACAACAGTTCCCGGCCCCGCCACTTTCGCTTGGCCAGGCGAAGTGATCGTTTTCTTCAGGCTGCATCCGGAAGGTGTGCACGCCCACACCTCCCAGCCGTCAGTCTGGGAGGGTAGCAGAAGGGTTCGTGCTTTCGACATCTAGAGTTGGGATCAGTGAATCGGGAGGAATCGGGGCGACACTTGAACTAAGCAGCTCTGGCTTCTCGCGCAAGACTCGTATTCCTGGCCCTATCACAGCAATCACTGTTTTGGCATAATCGCTCACAATCCCCTTGCTTTCGATGCGCAAGACAGGGTGTTTCAAGGTTAACAGCGGTTCCACTTGTGCGAACTTTCGGGCCTCAAGTTGAAGAAAGTCCCTCAAGTCGTCCAAATCTTCGAACCGCTCATCATCTTCCGTGTAACGAATGCCATCCGCACCAAGTCGGAACTTGAACAGGCGATCCACATAGGCACCATCGGTAATGAAAAGCACAGAAAGCAGCTCCCAAGGTGCCTCGTGAACATCAATTTTGCCATCGCCATAAAGCGTAAATGCCTCGCGCCAGTCCGGCTTCAGCTGATCCAGCTCTTCCATTCCTGGCACAAAGAGCAGCTGTTCAAGCGATTGCAGAGGCTTATTCGCAGGAAATTCAGGCATCCCCTGCGTGACAAAGAAGTCATTCTCTGCCCCTTGAATACGCGTTTTGTTGTCTTCATCGATCCAGTCAGCGATTGAATCAACGAGGGCTGTCGCTTTGTCCAAATCAAGCCCCCAGCGATTAAAAAGGTCACGAGTTACTCTGCGCAATTCATCCAGCGCGGGAAGCTGATTCACCGCTATTCTCGCCCCTTCGTTGGTGACGGTCACCTCATAGCGCATCGTCGCACTAACACTCTGCGAAAGCAATGGATCACCAGGCTCGATCTGAGGATGAAGGGCCAGCGTAATTCCTGATTCTGCCAGTTTCCGAGCCTGAAAATCCTTTTCCGCCAGGATGTCTTCATCCAGCCCTGTATCCATGTATTCGATTAGGCCAATCACTGCGATCGACATCACCATCATGCTCCAGATCACGATCATCAGGCTCGCGCCTTCCTCATGACTCTCTGAAGGATAAGAAAGTGCTTTCTTAGAGTAGTTCAAAGGTAACGATCTGAGGTGTTTTGCTCCCTTTCAAGAAAATGGACAGCTGTAGGCGCTGCGGTTTGCCTGCTCCAGCCTTTTCGATCCACAGTTTCTTAGCCGGATCCCATACATGCCACTGCAAACCAGAAAGCTCAGGAATAAGACTCATCCAGTAGCGTCCTTTCTCGTCCTTTACCAGCATTGGGTTCTCTTCCTGCCCCAGGTCTGCCCCCGTTTTGGCATCTGTCTTCACTAGAAAACCAGGGCTACTGATACCAAGGTAATACATCTGCGTTAACTCTGTTCCTGCTGTCCCGTCGGGGTTCGGCTCAACTTCGACCACTGGCTCTGCCACCTGTCCAGCAGCCACCAGAGCTGGAGGCAGTTCAGGACGGCGCAATCCCAGCACGACTTCGGGCACGGTGTGCACAGGTTTGGCGCCGAAAAGAAAGGCGTCTGGAGCATTGCGAATCACCAGTTCCTGCATGAGGGGATCCGGCTCCACAACTCGAATCTCAATCGAGCCGTTACTTGGGAAGGTAGAGAACACACGCCGCAATTCTTCAATGAAAGCCTTAATCCTACGATTCTCTTTCTGAATCGCCTGGATCTCAATCGTTGCCTGAGTGGATCCCGCTACGATTGCGAAAATGGTTCCCGTTATCAAAGCGAGGATCGCAAGAGCGATGATCACTTCCAGCAGCGTAAAGCCACCCGGCACTAGCCATCGTGGAGCGTTCGGGAAGGTCTTCTTACCGCTGCACATAGACTTGAACGACTTCCTTTGCCGGTTCTCCATTGCGATTAAATTCCGCAATGGCTTTCAATACATAGAGCCCATTCACTGGCTCTTTCTTTCGATTAACCCATTTCAATTCTTCAAGCTCAGTACGATAAATCACGCCGGTGGTGGGATCGTCGACACTAAATACCATCTCCTCTTTCTTCGGCTTTTGCTTCGCTTCTACCAGCAGAGCTTCCAACCGATTCCGCATCCTTTCCTGTTGCGTCAGAAAATTCATGGCCTCAATCGAGGCATTGATCGCTTCCGCCATCCCCACTACAGCAATAGAGAACACTGTTAGTGCGATCAAAACCTCGAGCAACATATAACCGCCCTGTTTCTTTACGGTGACAATGGCGCACCTCATAGCTCGTCTCCTTTCTCTTCCGGAGGCACATAGTATTTCTCCTTCAATACCTCTCCAGTCAATGGATCAAAAGCGACTTCAAAGAATCCATCCCCCTGCTCAGTTCTTACCTGAATCGGATTGCACAACCCCGTCGGTTGAAACACCCAGCGACGAAAATAATCGTTCTCAACTTTGTTCCACTTCGTATCTCCCCAGAATAAAACGGAAAGCTCAATTTCAACTGGCTTCGAGTACGTTTCCAACCACCTGTCGCGCCGACTGATCACTTCTTGGGCAGGAGCCTGCCCTTCACTGATCTCAGTGAGCAAGTTTTCTGCTGGAAGACCATTGTCGATTGCTGCTTCTGGAATTCCCTGATTTATCTCATCCCTGGCGACCCCTTCCTTTTCAGGCTTCTGCATTTCTATAAGAAGCTGCTTGAAGTCATCGCGATTTCGATAGGGATGAAAATAGCGCAACGCATAGAAGCCATCTGCATCGAACACGATTTGATATGCTTCCTGCTCAAGCATGGCACGGCGACGCACCTCCTGAACCATTCCCACCAGCGCATCGATTGGCTTTCGCGCACCGCGTTCATCACTCAATCCCTGCATGGCAGGAATTGCCACGCCAACGAGCACAACGATGATCATCAACGCGACGATCAATTCGATTAAAGTAAATCCTCGTTGGCGATCGAACACTGTTACGGCCTTCCACCTGAACTACTTCTCAGGTGCTTCGCCCGATTTCTTCCAGTTACCAATGTCGTCATCACTTTCGATCCCATCCGAACCGAACGAGAAAATATCATACTTTTGCGAACTGCGAACTGCGGGGTACTTATACTGATAAGGACGATTCCACGAGTCCTTTGGAACTTCTTCGAGCAGTTGCGTCCACCGTTCAGGAATGGGCTCTTTATCCGGGCGCGATACCAGCGCCATCAGCCCTTGCTCGGTAGTCGGAGGTTGAAAATTCCTTGCTTCGTAAAGTTTTAATTGAGTCGTGATCATCTTCACGTCACTCTCTACCCGCATCTCCTTAGCCACGTCGTCTGTCCCACGCAGTAAGTAGATCGCAGTCCCAACCAGGACAGAAATAATGGTAAGCACGAGGACGAGCTCAATAAGTGTAAAACCGCTGCGTGAACGGTTTCCTTTTAGCTGGAACGGGTTCGTTTTCATCAAAGATCGATTATTCAGGAAAGATAAAGTAAAAGTCGGAATGAGTTGAGTTGCGATCGGGTTTGCTCAGGGAGAAGCAGAACGGAAACAATCATCATCAGCCGCCTCCGGGATTTCTGATGCCTTGAATCGACGTGAAGATTCCTGTGACAATCGAATAGGCAACAACAGTCACGATGCCCGCCATGAACACAATAATGATTGGGGATATCAGCGATGTCAGCCGCTTGATTCGGCGGTCTAATTCCTTGTCGTATCTGGCCGCCGATTTCTGCAATGAAGTTCCGAGCTTTCCAGTCTGTTCCCCGACAGCAATCATGTCTGACAGCAGAGAAGGAAAGTGCTCAGCCTTTCGTAGTGCCGCTGACAGTGCCATGCCGCCACTTACTTCATAGACCACTCCCTCCAACAGCCCGCGATAAAACCTATTGGTTGTAGCCCGAGTCATCAGTCTGAGCCCAGACAGCAGAGGAACTCCATTAGTAACTAAATTGCCAAGAGCTTGAGAGAAACTGGCGAGAAAACGGGTCATAATCACTGGCCCGACCAAGGGAATACTCAATTTGACCCGATCCCACCACACTCGCCCCGCAGGCCGGGCCACGGTGCAGCGGAACGCAATGAAACCAACGATTGCGAGTATTACAGCCACCCACCAGTAAGCCGCGATCAGATCGCTGAATTTCACCAGCAATTCAGTCACAAACGGCAACTTCTGCCCTGTCTTTGACAACATCCCAGTCAGTCTTGGCATTAACACCAGACTGAACACAAACATCAAGGTGACGCAGGCTGCGATCATGAACGAAGGGTAGATCATCGCCTGAATCACTCTGGCACGGAGCTCGTGAAGAATCGTCATATTCTCCGCAAGTCGACGCAGAATGGCAGTCAATGAACCACTGGCCTCCCCGGCAGCCACCAGGTTGCAATAGAGGTCATCAAAACTTGGCGAGGTATTCTCCAGAGCCACGGAAACGCGCGCTCCTTCACGCAACTCTTCGCGCAGCCTTCGCGCAACTTCACGCACGGGCTCGCTATCTTGCCTTTCCTGCATGATCGCCAGTGCCTGTTGCAGTTGAAGCCCTGCATCCAGCAAGTCCGCCAGTTCTTCAGTAAAGTAGATCAGCTGCACTCGCTTGAGCTTAGGCTTCTCAGTCGACATTACCTTACTCGAAGCCCCCCCAGGCTTCTCTTTGTCTGTGGCATTCGCCGACTTCACCTCCACTGGCTTGAGTTGGTCACGCTCAAGATGTTCGTAAGCTTCTCGTTTGGTCGTGACCGTCAATTCACCTGCCACCTTCTGGCCACCTGCATCGATCGCTGTGTAGGTAAAAACTGGCATTCAGGGAATCCTTAAATAACTAATGCCGCGCCGATAACTTCAGGGCCTCGGCCGATTCAAAGGCGGCGGGCGGTCGATTATCACGATCCTGATCAGCGGCGGTTACAAGAATGATTTCTTCAATTGTCGTCAGCCCCTCCATTGCCTTCATCCATCCATACTGGCGCAGGGGAATCATCCCATCTTCCAGTGCCTGAGAACGTAGAATGGGAACGGATGCACGATCAGAGATAAGCTCTGTCATTTCAGGTGTAATCGTGCAGATCTCCATGATCGCCATTCGTCCACGATAACCGGAGCCGCGACAGTCCCGACAACCGACAGCACGCAACAGCTTACCTTTCTCAGAAGAAGGAAAGCCGATTTTCTCCAGATAGGCGTCTGCGTAAGCATCATCCTCAACGGGTTGCTTACAATTTTCGCAGAGCGTCCTGACCAGACGCTGGGCAATGAATGCACGTACCGAAGTTGCGATCAGAAACGGCTCAATCCCCATATCGATCAGCCGAGTAATACCCGAAACCGCGTCATTCGTGTGCAATGTGCTGAAAACCAGGTGACCCGTCAACGCTCCTCGGATCGCAATATCAGTGGTCTCAAGGTCACGCATCTCACCAACCATGATCACGTTAGGATCGCCGCGAAGAATACTGCGTAATCCCGCTGCAAACGTCAGATTGATTTCCGGTTTAACAGCGATCTGCACAAGCCCGTCGAGCTTATTCTCCACGGGGTCTTCGATCGTGACGATCCGAGTATCTTCAGTATTGAGAAAGTCTAAAAACGTGTAGAGAGTGGTCGACTTGCCGCTACCTGTCGGCCCTGTCACCAGAACGATCCCATTAGGCATTGCCAGCAGTTCTTTCACCTTCGTCATCGTCTCCTCATCGAGCCCCAGAGTATCGAAGTCGTAGCGTTCGCGGCTAAGTAGACGCAGACTAACACTCTCACCATTAACAGATGGTATAGTTGCCACTCTGACGTCGATTCTCTGCCCATCCAGTTCAAGATTAATGCGCCCATCCTGCGGCAGACGACGCTCTGCAATATCAAGGTTCGCCATGATCTTGAGCCTGGAAATAAGTGACGCTTGAAGCAATCTGACGTTTGGCGGCACAGCGATCTGCTGAAGCGCCCCATCAATGCGATAGCGAATCCTCAAATCATTCTCCAGCGGCTCGACATGAATATCCGTAGCTCGCTCTTTCAACGCCTCGCGAAAGACCTGATTCACGAAACTCATTACCGTGGCTTCCTCATCCTCCTCCAGAACGGTGACTTCCTGCGCCATCGCGTCGTCCCCGCGTTCCGGCTCCCGACCTTCCAACAGCTCATCGAAGTTGGCCGCCCCCACACCGTAACCGATGCGCAGCGAATCCAGAATTTGCTGCCTGGTACAGAGCGCCCAGTCGATGGTCTTCGATACCCCCTGCCCCACCGCCTGTTTAGCATCCAGATCAAACGGATCGTAGGTCAAGAGCGTGATCTGGTCTGAGGTAGTCGACCCGGGAATAATGCGATGCCGGAGCGCCAGTTTGGCAGGAAAAATGGCGTGCAAACGGGTAGTGAGATCCAGGTCAGATGCCGACTTAAACGGCATTCCCAGACGTTCTGCAAGACGGGGAAAAAACTCATATTCATCAATCAGCCCCGATTCCAGAAGTCGATCGATCTGGGAATGTCCATGTCCAACAGCTTCCGTTCGCATGGCCTGCCGTAAGGCATCCACATCAGCACCTCCGCTCTCAGCGGCAACGTCAATGAGCAAGTCAGTTAACATTTTTGAAGTCGATCATGCGCTGGTCACTGCTGACGGGGAATCTGCGGCCGTGTTTTCCTGTGGTTCGGTTCGAACAGCTTGTCCCAGAGAGTTCTCTTCCGAACCGGAAAGTTGTAACCGTAGGGATCCTTCGCCACCGCTTCTGGATCAACGTTAGGAAAGTCTTCATTTGCCTGCGCCCCAACTCCGGTGCGCATATCCTCAACCAGGCTTGCGTTCTGCAATTCATCATCGTCTGTCACCACAATTGGCTGAATAAAGATCACCAGCTCCTTACGTGATTTCTCTTTGCGCGTGTGCTTGAACGCATTCCCGACAAGTGGAATGCGACTGACAATCGGGATCCCATCCGTGATCGTCTGTTCGTTCTCTGTGATCAATCCCCCCAGCACAATGGTTGTTCGGTTAGGCACCGTCACCGATGTGGTAATCTGCTCGGTGCCGATGATCGGCACAACATTGTCAGCCACCCTCTGCTCCCCTACCACCGTATCGTTGACCTGAGCTATGGTGAGACTCACCTCATTGTCACTATTGATCAGAGGAACCACCTCAAGCTTCAACACAACATCCTGAAAATCGATGTTCGTCCGCACGTTGGTCCCGCTCCCTTCAAAGTCGGCGACACTGGATGTGGGCACCGGAATCCTGCGACCTGATGTAATCATCGCCTTTTTGTTGTTCTTAACGGAAACTACGGGACGATCCAGAACCTCAAATTTCGACGTTGATTCGAGTGCTCGAATGAAAACATCGAGGTCGTCCCTAATCTGACCGTAGAGGTTGAGTCCTGATTGCGCTGCTGCCATACCACTAAGAGTGCCTGTCGTTACGTCAGTGGTCTGACTGAGCAACCCATCGCTCACCACGAAGCTGCCAGCGACTCCACCATCATGCTCTTGTTTAAACTGGCGAAAATAGTCTACTCCCACTTCGATCCCATCACTCAGTGTCAGCTGCCCGATCACTGTCGCAAGATACGCCTGTGGCGGTTTGCGATCGAGGCGATCAAGCAAGTCATCGATTTTCTTCAGGCTTTCCTTCGGCCCCATCGCGATCAACTTGTTCGCCATCAAATCTGCAATAATCTGCGTTTTCCCCACCTTGACTGAGACCGGCGCAGTGTTTTCAAGGGGACTGATCAATTGGTCCTGACGACCGCCGCCGCCAGCCTCAACACCAACATTTTCACGCACCTGCACTCCCCGCCTCACCGTCCCGGTAAGCGAACTTGCCGGTGTCGACGCTCGTGGTTGCTGTCTCACTGTCACTGAACCACCACCAGGCAGCGAAGAGGTTCCCACGCCTGTATCCTGCAGAATCTCGGCGATCACGGGTAAAACCTCATCCACAAAGATATACTTGAGGGGCCGCTCCAGAGTGTCCGTGGACTTCGTCGGCTGATCGAACCGTTCGATCATTGCCTTGATCTCCAGCAAATCCCTGTCATTCGCTACAATCATCAATCGATTTAAGCGATCATCCGCGACTATCTGCGGTGGAGGAGCCGGACGAAATCGCTCTGCGCCACGATCACGCCCCTCCATGATCGTCTCTTCCACGATAGCGGCCTGGGAAGGACGGCTGGCAAAAGTCGCCTGAACGATCTGAGCCACCACTGTCGCTTCAGCGTGCTTTAAATCGAGGTAGTGAGTGCCACGCTGATCTTTCACTTCCTCACGATCAATGACGTCCTTAAAATTGATCAACTGGCGGATCGTGTCAGCAGATTCCGTAATGATGAGGCCGCGAGGATTCTGCACTGGCGTGATTCGGCCAAAGGTATTCAATCCCACATGATTGGCCATGACCGATCCAGCCTCCATCGGATCCATGTGCTCTAGCTCCATAAAATACATGGCTACCATCTTGTTCTTAGGAAGCTCTTCCGGTGTCCGGTAGACTGGCATCGCCTGCGTGAGCCTCGCCTGTGGAGCGGTTGGGGGCAGAACTCGCACACTATTGTTCGTCGCGTCATCGACGAGAATGTAACCGTTTTGCAAAAGTGACGACTCGATCAGACTAATCGCTTTCTCCCGTGAAACCGGGTTGGCCGTGGTCAGACTAATTTCGTCCAGATCAAAGATATCGATGTCCTTAACCAGCGTCTTGCCCGTCAGCAGCTCATAGATGCCGAGAATGTCGGAAACAGGATTATTGGGAAATTGCAATGACACTCCCTCATCCAGAGGAACGTCGTCAGGGTCCTGCGCCGTTGCTGGCAGCCCAGCACAGAAAAGGAGCATCGATAACGTGATCGAGGCAGCTCTGGGTTGCGTCAGGGAAAGATAATCGAAATTTATTTGAATCATCGGGTAGTCAGGATTCCTGATTATCACAAGAAATGAATCTTTTAATGTAAAAAGGCGAAGCCTTATAAATTGGCCGATTTGCCTCGTCCTGAGGGAACCACGACCTGCGTGTCAAAACTCGCCCCTTCGCCCTTAAAATCAGCCCCATTCCTGAATTTATCGTCTAGAACCTGAAGGAAAAGCTCACTCAACCGCAATGTCCACCCTCATGACTCCGCTTGGACAATAACGGTCGCTCAATCAATCCTCTCGCGCTCAGCGTTCAGACTTGCGTTGAATCTCGCGAACCGTATCGTCTACAAACATGATAGCTGAAGCCCCTCCGGAGATGAAAATTCTGACCATGACCGTTGATGACCAAGCGGTCGATTTCACTGAAGGAGAAACGATCTATGAAGTCGCCAAGCGTCGCCTGAACAAGGACATCCCGACACTTTGCTACGATGATCGACTGGAGGCTTTTGGCGGCTGCAGACTGTGCGTGGTCGAGGTTGAAGGCATGCGTGCCCCTGTCGCATCATGCACGACCAAAGCCACAGAGGGAATGAAGGTGACGACTCAGACGGCAAAGATTGAGAAGTACAGGAAGACTTTGCTGGAATTGGTTTCATCGGAGAACCGCTCAGTCGACGTCGATCCACTGCACGGGCTCGCTTCACAGGAACTCCGCACCTTGGTCGACCGCTATGACGCGCGCACCGGTCGCTTCGCAGGCAGGAAATCAGGCACCAGTAATACGGACGATAAGAATCCCTTTATCCTGCGAGACTACGACAATTGCATCTCCTGCTACCGCTGCGTCCGTGTATGCGCCGAACAGGAGGGTGATCATGCGATCAATGTGATGAATCGAGGTTTCCAAACGCAGATCATTACCGAATTCAACGGTGATCTACGCGATTCCGAGTGCACTTTCTGTGGCCAGTGTGTCCAGACCTGCCCAACAGGTGCTCTTGGCGATGCCAAAGCACTGCGCGCGACACAAGTCGAAGGTGAGACGAGAAAGACGCGCACGATTTGCCCCTATTGCGGTGTCGGTTGTTCGGTCGACATCATGACGCGGAATGACACGATCGTCGGCGTGCAGCCAGCCATGGACGGCCCAGCGAACAAAGGTGCACTTTGCATCAAGGGACAGTTTGCCTTCGATTTCGTGCAGCACGAGGACCGGCTTTCGCAGCCATTGATTAAACAAGCAGACGGCACGTTCAAAGAGGTCGATTGGGATACCGCTCTCGACGCTGCCGCTGAAGGCTACCGCAAAGTGCTGGAAAAATACGGCAGGCACGCGATCTACGGCGTCGCCTCTGGCCGCGCCCCGCATGAAGCTGCCTACACGATGCAGAAGTTCATCCGTGCGGGATTCGGGACGAACTACATCGATAACTGTAGTCGAGCCTGACACGCTCCTACTGTCGCCGGTCTGGCGGCTACTATCGGACGCGGAGCTATGTCCAACCCCCTGGTGGACATGCAGAAACCGGATGTCATTTTTGCCATCGGCACGAATATGACCGAGTGCCACCCTGTCGCAGCTACTGGGCTGAAAAAGGCCGTGGCGAAGGGTTCAAAGTTGATCGTTGTCGACCCTAGACGCGTACGCCTGGCAGAACTGGCGGATCTTTATCTGCCAATCCGGGTTGGCTCGGACGTCGCGCTCCTACTTGCGATGGCACATGTGATCGTCCGAGAAGGACTGCTCGCCCGCGACTTCATCACAGAGCGAACCTCTGGAAGCGAGGCGTTTGTCGAACACGTGAAGGAGTTCACCCCGGAATGGGCAAGCACCATTTGTGAAGTTCCAGCAAAAGACATCGAAACCGCTGCCATTTGGTACGCGAGCGCCGACAAGGGGGCCATTTACTACACCCTTGGTATCACCGAACACATCTGCGGTGTCGATAATGTCCAAAGTCTGTGTAATCTGGCGCTGATGACCGGACACATCGGTCGTGAGGGCACAGGTGTGAACCCGATGCGAGGCCAGAACAATATTCAAGGCGCTGGTGACTGCGGCGCAGTCCCTTCCAATTTTCCAGGTTTCCAACCGTGCAATGATCCAGCATCCGCAGAAAAGTTTTCGAAAGCCTATGGCAGAGAAATCGATTGCGAAAAGGGCATCACCAAAGTGGCTGCGCTCAACCAATGCGGCAATGGGATCCATGCCATGCTCATCGATGGAGAGAACACGGTCGTTTCCGATCCTGATCGTAACCACTGCGAGCACGCACTGAAGTCACTGGATCACCTCGTGGTGATCGACATCTTCATGACCGACACGGCACAACTGGCGGACATCGTATTACCCGCGACGTCATGGGGAGAAACTGACGGCGTTCAGACCAACACCGAACGACGGGTGCAGCGTCTACGCAAAGCGGTAGAGGCTCCAGGCGTCGCGAAACCAGACTGGTGGATTATCAGCGAGATCGGAAAACGCCTGGGTGCCCATGGCTTTGAATACGAATCTGCCAAAGAGGTTTTTAACGAGCTTTGCGAACTAAGTCCAATCTACAACGGCTTGGACTGGGATCGAATCGATAAGGGAGAGTATCAGTGGCCAGTGCCAACGAAGGACCATCCCGGCACCCCCATCCTGCACAAGGATGAATTTAAAAACGGCCGTGGAATCTTCAAGCTCATCGGATACCGCGATCCCGCTGAAGTCATCAATGAAGAATTCCCTGTCTGGCTTACCACTGGCCGACGGCTTCAATCCTATCACACCCGCACTCAAACAGGGCGCACGGCTGGGATGGACTATCTTTTGTCAGAGGAAACACTGGAGGTGAATCCCTCCGACCTCGAAGCCTGGGGTCTCAAGGACGGTGCCACCTGCAAGCTCAGCAGCGCCAGAGGTTCACTCGAGATCAAAATCAAAGCTACCGATCAAAGCCCGCGTGGCACGGTGTTTACCAGCTTCAGCTTTGCCGATGTCCCAGTGAACATCCTCACCGGCTCTGGCTATGATCCAGTGACGGATACGGCCGAATTAAAAGTGTGTCCGGTCAGGATTGATGCCATTTAGGCAAATTAAGCCAATCGCGGAAAATCCTCGCTTTCGACCAACCAGCCAGCAACAGAAACCTCTCTGAAGGCTCCAGGCGACACAGCCCGACGGCAGCAACGACCGCAACCCCAGCACGGAGAGCAACAGGAGTCGACCACTCTGCTGAGACAAGAACTCAATACGAGAACCGCCCTCATGCACTGACGAAGATGCAGTCGGTTGGACGGGATTTTCACGGAAACGGATTCTCTCCCTCCCATTGACTTGCTGGAGGATCCCATCCACGTTGCATCAATGATCACTGGCGTCATCGACTACGGAGCTGGCAACCTGCACAGCGTTTGCAACGCACTCAAATTACTTGGCATTGAGAACCAGCTCGTCGCGCACCCAGACGAACTGAGGAAGGTCGATGCCCTGATTTTTCCCGGTGTCGGTGCTTTCGGCGACTGCGTCAGCCACCTGCAAAAACAGCAACTGATCGAACCTGTGCGCGCCTGGGTTCAATCAGACCGCCCATTCCTGGGAATCTGCCTCGGCTATCAGGCATTGTTCGAGTCCAGCGAAGAATCGCCAGAGACACCTGGCCTTGCCGCACTGAAGGGGAAGGTCGTGCGCTTTGTGGATGACGGCTCGCTCAAGATTCCACACATGGGTTGGAACACTGCTGAGCTGGTAGATGCCACTGATCCTCTCTGGGCAGACCTCCCCACGGAACCGTATTTCTACTTTGTACACTCCTACTATCCTCAGCCGACAGACGCTGCAATTGTGGGCACATGGACAGACTACGGGACGAGATTCGCTTCCTCTATTCGCTTTGGTAATATCGCCGCTACGCAATTCCACCCAGAGAAAAGCCAGAGCGCAGGGCTGAAGCTGGTCGAAAATTTCGTTAAAAGAATCGCCGTCCCTGCTCTGAAGATTGAAGTGGGCGGTTGATTTCGGCATTGTGGTCGCGATGACTACTCAGCCCGATCTCTCCCTGATCCCACTTCCAGCGAAACTCGAGCGCAAAGGATCCTCCTTCATCATTCCAGATTCGCCCACCATCTGTGGCGAATCTGGAATCATTGAAATTGCGTGCCAGCAACTCTCCAAAGACTGCGGACTCGTCTGGAAGAAAACAGAAAACGCTGGAGCCACGTTAAGCTTTGCATGCGATCATGGCATTCCGCATGAGGCATACGATTTAGATATCGCCCCAACCGGAGTGACGATCAAAGCATCAGGGGATGCTGGACATTTTTACGGCATTCAAACATTAAGGCAACTTTGCGCCTCAAACCATCGCTCACTGCCCTGCCTCCACATTGAAGACGCACCAAGATTCCGCTGGCGAGGCATGCATCTGGATGTCTCCAGACACTTTTTCGATGGCCAATTCGTTCGCAGGTACATCGATCTGCTAGCCCATCATAAGCTGAATATTTTCCACTGGCATCTTACTGATGACGATGGCTGGCGAATTGAATTAGCCGCATATCCAGAACTTACCGAACGCACCGCATGGCGAGGAAAAGGAGAAGCGCTCCCACCCAGTTACGACTCAGGAGATGCGCGTTACGGAGGATTTTACACTAAAGACGAAATAAAGGACATCATTGCTTATGCGGCAGAAAGACAAGTGTCTATCATCCCTGAAATTGACGTTCCTGGGCACTGCAAACCAGTTACCGTCTGCCATCCTGAATTACTCTGCGAGGGACAAATCACCCAGTTCAAGAGCGTTCAGGACGTAGCCGAAAATCTACTCTGCGCCGGACGGGAAGAAACGTTCGATTTTCTTGCGAAGGTGATTCAAGAAGTCGCTGAGCTGTTTCCGTCCCCTTACCTTCACATGGGCGGTGATGAGCGACCAGAAGGGCCATGGGAACAGTGCCCGCTGTGCGCGAAAAGAATTGAAGATCAAGGGCTGGAAAATGTCGATGCTCTTCAAGGCTACTTTATGGAACGGGTGCGGCAGATCGTTTCTAAACAAGGTAAGACAATGGTAGGATGGAACGAGATCACCCACGGAAACAAGGTCGATCACTCCGCAGTTGTCACCGCCTGGCAGGATCCCGAGAAAGGGATTGAGGCCGCCAGATCAGGTTACCCCGTCGTCATGGCTCCAGCACAGCACACCTATTTCGACCTCGCACAGAGAGAAGATCCAACCGAACCCGGCCTGCGCTGGGCAGGGATCGTCACACTGGAAAAAGCCTACAACTGGGAGCCCATTTTCGATTCGGAATTCGAAGAACAGGTTCTTGGAATCGAAGGCTGCCTCTGGTCTGAAACGTTGATCAATGAATCACGAGCGGAATACATGGCCCTTCCAAGGATCTGTGCGCTGGCAGAGGTCGCATGGACTCCAGCAGGCAGACGATCTTGGGCCGAGTTTCTAGCGCGCCTATCTCCAGGGCATGCAGAAAGACTAAAGGGATCAGGAATCAGTAACCTTGGTCCTATCCCACCGCGATAGCGCAACCGTTCTCGACGGTGACTATTAGTTGACGCCCATCCCTCTCAGATTTGATAACTCAACACTAGTTATTAAAGAAACCCTTACATTTTAAGTGACTAACAAGTCTCTAAAAAACGATAACGATGACTATTAAACCTTGAACGAGAGGCCGTGAAAGCTTACTGTTAACGGTTTTGTCATCTATGCAATTTCCGACCCTAACACGCGCACTTTTTGTACTGGCAGGCACGATGCTTGTTCTCTCATGGATCACCGATGCATCGGCCGCGCCTGAGGAAAAGAAGGAACGACGAAAGGTAGGCAACTCCAAAGGCTACTCTCTCAAGCCCAGGAGAGTGCTTTACCTCGGAGACTCCATGAGCATGGGAGCATTTGGAACTACGCTCGATCAATCGATGCGCGACGCAGGCCTGGAGGTTTACACATTCGTCACAGGCGGGGCCACTCCATACTACTGGTTGAGCGACTATCAGCCAATTTCATCCACCATCGGACACTGGATGCGAACTCCAAAGGCTGAAAAGCGGAGATCCATGATCAAAACGGTGCCAAAGGTGGAGTCCCTGATTAAGACCTATGATCCAGACATCGTGGTGGTACAAACAGGCACCAACATGTACGCCTCCCTGAGGTCAAAACGCCGAAGTGAAACCGCGAACAATAAGGAAGTGGCCTATGTTTACGAGAAAATGTGCGAGAGAGTCACGGAAGGCGGCCGCCGCTGCTACTGGATCACTCCTCCCAGCGCGCATGAGAAGCGCTACCCCATCGCCCTGCAGAACCGCATGCGTGATCTGATGAAAGAAACAATCGGCAATTACGGTCGAGTGTTTGACAGTTACGCTGTGACCGAATTCAGCGACCCCTTCCCACAGACTGACGGAATCCACTACGGCCCGGATGACGCCAAAGACTGGGCCAAGACGGTCGCCAAAGATTTCATCGATTTTGCAACAGATGGTGACGGAATCGGGCGGAAAGCACTGGCAGTAACAGACGAGGCGCCTGCTCTGGAACAACCAAATACCCCTCCCCTCGCCAATCCAGCAGATCAGACTGATACTTCCACTGGAGGAGCGCCGATCGCGCTCACCAATGCTCCCATCGTGGTAAAATTGAAGCTGATCGGAAAATCGACAATCAGTGACATCAACGAAGTCACATACAAACGCGCCTGGGCGATCGACGAATATGAAGTGTTGTCAGTTACAAAGGGATATTACCCCTTTAAAACAGTGCGTCTTGCGGAGCTGATCGTAGAGAACCGAAAAATTGTGAAATCCATGCAGATGCGACCTCTGGGCACCAGGCGCGACCTGAAGCTTGTGCCTCTAAGCAAGTATCCTGGACTGAGCCAGCTGGAAGTAGTCGATGAGCTGCCGATCAATTTCGACCTGCCGATCCTGACTCCCATGATTTACTAGCGGCTTTGCTCTTGCCCGAGAGCCGGAAACGGGAAACAATCGCGGCATGAGATTTCGCCGCCTGCACATTCTGGTCCAAAAACCCACGTTCTGGTGCGTTTCCAGCTTGTTCCTGTTGGCTTCGAGCATCTCCCAAGCCGCCGAAAAGAACATCATCTTTTTCATCACTGACGATGAGAGCCCCACCCTTGGCTGCTACGGAGATCCCGTTGCAGCGTCACCAAATGCTGATGCCCTGGCTGCAGACGGCACCTTGTTCCTGAACGCCTTTGCTACTACGGCCAGCTGCAGTGCCAGCAGATCAGTAGTCCTTTCCGGCCTTCACAATCACAAGAATGGCCAGTTCGGCCATCAGCACCACTACCACAAGTTCGCTTCCTTTCACGACGTCGCCAGCCTGGCACTGCCAAGAGTGCTGGCAAATGTCGGCTATCGCACTGCCAGATCCGGGAAATATCATGTCGCCCCGGAGGAAGTTTATCATTTTGAAAAGACTCTTCCCGGCAATGGTCGTAACGCCGTACAAATGGCGGACAAGGCAAAGGCATTTATCACCGATCCAGATCCTCGCCCCTTCTTCCTCTATTTTGCCACCACTGATCCCCATCGAGGCGGAGGCATAGACAAAGCCTCCCAACTGGAACTGAAGCCTGACCTTTTTGGTAATCGTCCCGGCAAAGGATCGCATCCTGATGTCGATGAAGTGTTCTTTGATCCGGCAAAGGTTCCCGTCCCCCCATTTCTTACCGACAATGCAGAAACCCGAGAGGAACTCGCACACTATTACCAGTCATGCGCGCGAATCGATCAAGGACTGGGAAGACTGATCAAAATTCTCAAAGAAGCGGATCTCTACGACAAGACCATGATTGTGTTCACTTCAGACCACGGCATGGCGTTTTCCGGCGGCAAGACAACCGTCTACGAACCAGGACTGCGCGTTCCCTTCATCGTTCGCAATCCCTACGTGCAAAATCGCGGGATACGTTCCACTGCGCTGATCAGCCACATCGACATCGCTCCCTCATTGCTTGACTTCGGTGGAGGACTGGACACGAAATTGAATGGCCCCAAAGACTGGATGGATCCGAAAGAATTCTGGAAAGGCAAGTCAGTGGCTTCAGAAAACCGGAATGGAGGCATGGACTTTCGCACCTACCATGGGAAATCCTGGATTCCTGTTCTCGCCCAGCCTGATGCCCATCACTGGGACACCGTGTTTGCCTCCCACACGTTTCACGAAATTCAAATGTACTACCCGATGCGGGTTGTTCGCGACAAAAAATACAAACTTATCTGGAATATCGCATCAGGACTTCCCTACCCGTTCGCGTCTGATCTTTGGATCGCTTCCAGTTGGCAGTCTCAGTTCAAGAAAGGTTTAGCAGCGCCCTACGGAAACAAAACCGTGGGCGACTATATCAACAGACCAGCACTCGAATTGTATGACATTGCCGGCGACCCTAACGAAACCAGAAATCTGGCAAATGACCCCGGTTACGCAGATGTTCTTGCGAACTATAAGACCAAACTGAAGCAGCACCAGGAAGAGATGGAAGATCCCTGGCTGATGAAATGGAACTACGAGTAAGCAAGGGGCGCACAGAACACGGCAACAGCAGCACAGCACACCATTCATTTTTCTGCTAATCATCTAAAAACAGCTTAATCCCAGAAATTCAGAACCATGTCCGATACTCCCCATACGCCAGGCGAAACACACGATGTCCTCTGGAAGCATACCCCCCACCTTCACACCCTTCCCGCTATTGAAAGCCGAGTAGACCACCTGGAACACAGGGTCGAAAAACTGACACTGATCAACAAGGCGCTCTGGGAAATCCTCCAGGACAAGCTCAGCATTGATAAAGATCTGCTCGTTGCAAAAGTGGCCGAAGTCGACCTGCGGGACGGGCACATCGACCATCAAATTCGACTCGAAGCGATTTCATGCCCAAGCTGCGGAAGAAAAACCAGTCGCCAGCGCCCCAGGTGCGTCTATTGTGCAGCAGAACTGCCAGCAGACCTGTTCACTGGCGACTGAAATCTTAGTAAAACCACTTAAAATGAACGCATCGAGTATCAAGAAGATTCTGGTTCCTCTCGACGTGTCCCCTTTTTCTGTGAGCGCGACGCGCGCAGCCTGCGCGATCGCGAAACATCACTCTGCAAGTGTAGATGGACTGGTCGTTCTCGACCTTCCCGAAATTGTCGGCCAGGACGTCCCCTACCATGCATGGATGCAACCAGATGCACTGGTAAGAAATGCTGAACGTGCTTCAGGCGCGAAACGCAGAATCAGCGACGCTCTCGCGCAATTCAAACAGACCTGCGAGGCCGAAAACGTCTCTCATTTTGAAGCAGAAAAACAAGGGGTGCCAGCCGATCGCATTCTTGAGTCGGCTTCCTTTCACGATTTAGTCGTCATTGGACTGCGCACCTACTTCCACTTTGAAACGGATGAAGATGCAGGTGACACTCTGGAGGAAATACTGCGAGCCCCGCAGACGCCTATTCTTGCGGTGCCAGAAGCATCTCAAAACACTTGGCAAAAGGTGCTGATCGCCTTCGATGGCAGTCCCAGTGCATGCAAGGCCCTGAAGGAATTCGCGCGCCTTGCCCAGCCCTATGAGATGAATGTTACACTGCTGATGTCGGCCGATGACAAAGCGAGCGCAGAAGCCTGCACGAATTCCGCCCGAGACTACCTTGAATCGCATGGGTTGAAAGAAATTCAGACTGTCGTCAGCGACAGCGATATTCTGGATCTGCTTCATTCCGAATACCTGAATGCTTTCGACCTCATTGTATCGGGAAGCCATTCGCGCAAGTATTTGAAGGATTTCTTCGTAGGCAGCGTTGCCCGGAGGTTGATCGACCACGGAGAAACAGCCTTGCTTTTAAGCTGATGGTGGCCGTTGCATCAATTTGCTCGTCTCTGCAACCCTACCGTGCCACCCTGTATCGATGAAAAGAGAAGAATTGAAGAGTCGACTTGGCGAACTTCACGCTGAGCTGGAGCAATCCGATGAAGTCAGCACCGACACCCTGCCGTTGCTGCGCCAGTTGTCGGAGGATCTTGATCGACTTCTGGATGAGGCAGACGACACCGACGATGCCACAATTCTAGAGCGGATGAGCAATGGACTACTGGCACTGGAAGCACGCCACCCAAAAGTGCACATGGCCATCAATCGAGTATCGGACGCCCTGGCTAACATCGGCATTTAAAGCTTCAGGCGCGCTCAAATGAACGGGTTGCCGGGATTTTTTGCACCTTCAGCAGCATGGTTGTTTCTGCTGCTGATTCCCCTCATTGCGTTCTATTTTCTAAAGCTTCGTCGGCCACGAGTCACTGTCCCATCGCTGGTGCTGTGGCAACAAGTGCTCAATGACCAGCGGGTCAATTCACCCTTTCAACGCTTCAAAAAGAACCTGCTGCTGCTCTTGCAGATTCTCTTGTTGATTCTGCTGGTGCTTGCTGCCATGCAGCCCTTCCTGCTGGGGAAAAGTGCACGCTCAGAGCGAATCCCCATCCTGATCGACACCTCAGCAAGCATGGCGGCCATCGATGTGCCGGGCGGTCAGTCTCGCCTGCAACTTGCCCAGGAACGTATCGCTGAAGTGATTCAAAACATGCTTCCCGATCAGGAAATGTGTCTCATCAGCATCAGTAACAGCGCCCGACAGGAGACAGGATTCACCGGAGACAAACGCCTCCTGACAGAGGCCCTGAATGAATTACAGATTCACGATGTCACGAGTAATCTGGAAGATGGCCTGCGCATGGCGCAAGCGATTCGCAGAAGTGCTCCTTTCGAAAGACTGACACTTTACTCCGATGGCAATTTTCCTGAACAGGCGTTTCTCGATCTGCAGTTCGACATCGACTTCAGAAAACTGGATACCGGAGGCCCTAACATTGGCATCACGGAATGCTCAGCACGACGGGCAGACAGTGAATCGTGGGATCTATTCGTCGAGCTGCGGAATTCGAGCGACAGCCCCAGCAATGCCACGCTAACCATCACCTCAGATGAGGTTATCCTGGCGTCCAAGATCGTCAGCGTCCTGCCAGAATCACCACGCCGGTTCATCTTTCGGATCGATGGCCGCAATGCCGCGCTGTTGCAGGTGCAACTCGCAGCTGACAGCTTCGATTCCCTCGCGGCTGACAATGTTGCCTATCTCCGCCTGGAGCAAAATCGGCCACTCAACGTTTTTGCGCCAACTGGCATGTACGCGGCTCGGCACGCACTACGCACGCAGCCAGACACAAGGGTATTCCCAACTGCTGATCCCTTGGAAACAGGGCCTGAACGCTTCGATCTCGTGATTTCGAACAGAACCGAGGACGCTGCCATTTCAGCACCGCTGAAGTGCATTTTTGCGAGCCTTCCCGCTGACTTGGCTAACCTGATCAGCGTGAAGGAAGAGCCCGGAGAGATCATCGACTGGAAGAGAGATTCTCCCCTGTTTGAGCATGTGAATCTTCGCGACATTCTCCTCCTGGATAGTGCCATCGCCAGCCCTGATGCAAACAGCACGACACTTGGAGAGCTCGGCTATCGAGTGCTTGTTGAGGGCAATTCCGGACCTCTGATGCTGGAAAAAGAATCTTCGTCCGATCGCATCATTCACGTTCTGTTTGATCCTGATCGTTCGACGATGCCAACCAGAGTCGCCTTTCCAATTTTCATTGCGAATCTAGTGAATGAAGCACTTGCAGGATCGGGCCTGGCGGAAACCAGGGCAAATGCGACCGGCGTCCTCCCCCCCGTGCGACTAGCGCCGGATTCAACGGCAACCGTGATCGCGCCAGACGGAAAGCAGTCCACTTTCACAGCCGATGACGAAGGAATCTTGACTGGGATCATTGCCAGGAAGACGGGTAGCTATCGCATTCTTCCAGCAGGTGAGGCCGAGGAGCAGCAAGTAGGCGCCAGCCTGGTTTCGTCTACCGAATCCACCCTTACGTCAGTCGACCGGATTGAGTTCAATGAACTGGCGATCACGGCAAATGCCGACGGAGACCAGGGCCAAGACACGGACAAACCCGTCTGGCGTTACATCGCAATAGCCGCGCTTCTACTATTGATCGCCGAATGGTGGTTTTTTCAGAAGCGGCCCTACGCAATTCGAAAGGAACGGGCAAAGGTCGCCGGGTAATCACTTGCCTGCGCGGACACCCGGTGGTTGAGTCATTCGAACCTCAATCACCAACGCTATCTCTGATTCAACAGACATTATCGGCATCGACCTCGGCACAACCAACTCCCTGGTAGGAGCTGTGGACGCCGGGTTCCCCATTCTTTTCGCCGACGAAAGCGGAAACCGACTCACTCCCTCCGCGGTCTACTATCCTCCTGATGGGGCTGAGCCTCTGGTTGGGGCGGCTGCATTACGAATGCGGGCGCTCCACCCCGAAAGTACCGTTACATCGATAAAACGCCTGATGGGACGCCGCTCGATCCCACCAGAAGAAACTGAGATGTTCAGTTGCCCACTGGCACCATCAGCAGAGGGCATCGGCCTCAAAATTGGAGATGCAACGCGAGCGCCGGAAGAAATTTCAGCAACCATACTTTCGAAGCTAAAGGCGATTGCGGAGTCAGCACTGGAACATGAGATCACTCGCGCAGTCATCACCGTTCCTGCCTACTTCAACGATGCACAACGTTCAGCCACCAAGCGTGCTGGCGAGCTCGCCGGCCTGACAGTGGAACGTATTCTCAACGAACCCACGGCGGCTGCATTGGCTTACGGTCTGGACAAATTGGGGGAGAGTTCAAAAGTGGCCGTCTATGATCTGGGCGGCGGCACCTTTGATATTTCCATTCTTGAGTTGAGTGATGGCGTTTTCCAGGTGCTATCTACGGCAGGTGACACAAGACTTGGTGGCGATGACATCGACCGTGCACTTCTCACTCTGCTTTTTCAAAAAGCAGCTATTGATGAAGCGACAGCAACTCATGAAGTTCGCGCCAAACTCCTCGATGCCGCGATTAAGACGAAACACGCCCTGTCCGAAAGTGACAGCCACTCAGTCAGCGTCCCATTTCTGTCCGGCTCAGACAGTTTCGCTTGTGACGTTTCCAAAGAAGAACTCATTGCATTGGCGAGTCCGATTATCGAGCGAACGCGTAGCCTGTGCCAGCGCGCCATCAGCGATTCAAAACTCAGCATCGAAGACCTGGATAAGATCGTACTAGTTGGCGGCAGCACTCGAATGCCCATCGTCCAACAGGTCGCCGCTGACATTTTCGGCAAGGAGCCGGACCTTTCGCAGAATCCTGATGAGGCGGTTGCTCTGGGAGCCGTGATTCAAGGTGGCATTCTGTCGGGCCGGACTCAGAATGTCATCCTTTTAGATGTCACTCCCCTTTCGCTCGGCATCGAGACATTTGGCGGCCTGATGAATGTCATCCTGCCCCGCAATACGACGATCCCCGCCAAAGCAGGTGAACTCTTCACCAATGCTGTGGCAGGTCAGGAATCGATGAAGATTCGAGTTCTCCAGGGTGAGCGAGAAATGGCACGTGACAACTGGGAGCTGGGCCAGTTCGAAATCCATTTTGAGCCTGGCCCCAAGGGACATGCGCGGGTTGGGGTTGAATTTGCAATCGATGAAAACGGGATTCTCACCGTTTTAGGGCGCGATACGAAGACGAACACCGATCAGATTCTGAAGATCGAGAACTCGGCTGTCGACGTCAATGACGAGGCCGTTGAGGCTATGATTTCTGAATCGATCGACTATGCGTTCGATGACATGAATGAACGCGTCTGGACTGAAGCGACGATGAAGAGCAATGAGCTCCTGCCCGCAGTAGACAATGCCCTGCAGCAGATTGGAGAGCTATTGAGCAAAGATGAAATTGGGGCCGTCACTTCTGCTGCTGACGCCGTCCGCACCGCACTTGAAACGAAGGATACACGGCAGCTTAAGGAAGCCAACGCCAACCTCGACAAAGCAACCGAGCACATGGCCGCACTCCTCGTTGAAAAAGCCATGGAAGAATCATTGAAGCGGAAAGGGATCCTTTAGTTGTGGTCATCTGCTGATGTCGGCGAGAGACTGGAGTAGTCTGAACAAACAGGAAGGCCTGGTGCTGCGCGGCGCAGGCATCCTGCTGATCATGCTGCACAATTTCACTCACTGGGTGCCGCCCGTCACTGGGGAGAACGAGTTTCATTTTAATCCCGAGCACTTTGCATCAGTGTTAGAGCAACTGTCGGACTCTCCGTTGGACATCTGGCGTATCCTGTTTTCATACTTCGGCCACTATGGCGTCCAGCTATTCGTTTTCCTCAGCGCATTCGGACTGACGCGAAGCCTCATGTCTCAGCACATCGGTTACGGCGCGTTTTTAAAGAAGCGACTACTGGCGCTTTTCCCTGCCGTTTTTGTCGCAGCATTCCTCTTTCTGATCTACAACAGCATCATCGCTGGCCCCACCGTCACCTTCGGCGAGAACTTCGTTCCGCTTCTGCGACAACTTTTCCTGATTGGCAACTTCACCGGAGATGGATTCACCCCCATTGGCCCATGGTGGTTTCTGTCAATGATCTGCCAGTTCTACCTGATCTTTCCTCTCCTGTTCTCAGCTACCATACAATTCGGCAGCAAATTTCTTCTGCCGCTGGGGATCGCTGCGATCATTACCGAATTCACCCTCAACGAATCCTTAACTTCAGCCACCGGGGTCAATCTGAACTACACCGTCGCCGGCCACCTGCCCGAGTTCTGCCTGGGAATATGGTCGGCTCATTCGGGCAGAATGCGTTCACCTATGTTCTGGATCGCCCTGGCAGGCGGAGTCTTTATTCTGGGACAATTTCATCCCTTACCATGGCTTCTCTCTGGCCTGGCCTTCATTCTGGTCGCTGTTCCTGCGCTACGCTTCGTGGCAGGCAAAAATGGCCGATTCACCCGATTCCTGGTATTTTTCGGATCACTATCGCTCCCACTTTTTCTGATCAACGGATTTCTACGCAATCCTCTCGTCTGGCAGGCTCAGCTTCAGGTGCAAAAGGGAATGCCACACGCCTGGCTGACGAATATTCTGTGGTCACTTGTTTTCCTGCTTTCCTGCACGGTTTTCGCCCTTCTCGCGGCACGAATGGAACGCGCGCTGCGACATTTTTCCGGTAAACACCTGACTTGACGAGGATGTTTCACTTTTCCGTTTCAATCATCAGGATCGCTGTTATCTACTTCTCTATATGGCTAAAAAACCTGTAGTCCTCATCATTCGCGACGGCTGGGCTGAAAACCCAAACGGCCCAGAGAACGCGGAGCGCGATGGCAATGCCACCGTTCTTGCCGACACCCCTTTTCATGATCAACTTTATGCCAAATATCCGCAGAGCCGTGTCAGCGCGAGCGGGCTTGATGTTGGCCTTCCAGATGGACAAATGGGTAATTCAGAGGTCGGCCACCTGAATCTCGGAGCGGGACGGGTCGTCTACCAGGATCTGACGCGGATCAATAAATCGATCGCAGACGGTGAACTAGCGGCACGCCCGGCTCTTGTTGAGGCATTCGATAAAGCGAAAACTGGGCGCCTCCATCTTGTTGGACTCGTTTCTGACGGTGGCGTTCACAGCCATCAGGATCACATCATCGCCCTGGCCAAAGCGGCATCAGAGGCAGGTGTCGGAGACATTTATGTCCACGCCATCACCGACGGGCGTGACACTTCTCCCACTGGCGGCAAGGACTATGTGTCCTACTGTGAAGATGGCCTCGCTCCCTTCGGTGCCAAGATTGTGACCGTTGTTGGTCGCTACTACGCGATGGACCGGGACAAGCGCTGGGACCGCACGAAACTTGCCTGGGACGCCATCGTTCACGGGATCGGCGAAGAAAGCACTCTGCTCGCTTCTGAAGCAATTGCAGCCAAGTATGATGACTCCAAGACAGACGAGTTTCTCCTGCCCATGGTTTTTCAGGACGTCGCGCAGCAACGCGTGCGTGATGGCGACGTGGTTCTCTTTTTCAATTTCCGCGCTGACCGTGCACGGCAGTTGTCGAATGCATTCCTCGATCCAGAATTCAGCGACTTCGACCTCGGTGGCCCCGTGCCGAAAGTTCACTACGTCACACTGACTGAGTATGATGAAACCTACGGCTGCCCTGTCGTGTTTCCTCCAGAGAGCCTCGAGGCTGTTCTAGGTGAAGTCGTCAGTGACGCAGGATTGAAGCAATTGCGGATCGCCGAAACAGAGAAGTATCCTCATGTCACCTACTTCTTTAATGGTGGTGTTGAAAAACAAAACGCTGGTGAGGATCGAGAGATCATTCCCTCTCCGAAGGACGTCGCCACTTACGATCTGAAGCCTGAGATGAGCGCTGACGAGGTAATACAGAAGGTGACCGATTTGCTACCGAATTACGACCTGGTCATCTTGAACTTTGCGAACCCCGACATGGTCGGTCACACCGGCATCGTCGAAGCGGCAGTGAAGGCGGTTGAGAAAATTGACGCGGGTGTGAAAGCGGTCGTTGAAAAAACACTTGAACTTGGCGGCAAGCTTTTGATCACTGCTGACCATGGAAACTGCGAGCAAATGATAAAAGAAGACGGCTCGCCTCACACCGCCCATACAACAAACCTGGTGCACCTGCTCTACGTTGCCGAAGACGCCGATCAGTATCAACTGAACAACGGCATTCTGGCAGATATATCTCCCACCTTGCTCGATATGCTCGGTGTCTCTCAACCACCGCAGATGACTGGCAAATCACTCCTGGTAAAGAAGTAACACCTGCACGATGTCGTTCGTCGAAACATTTAACCAGCTTCCTGACCATCAGAGCCCCCTGCTCCGACGGTTCTCCTCTCTGATCGCTCAGAAGAACGATCAGGAGTTGGAAGCAATGGCACGTGCATCCCAGGCGACCACTCGCAAACATTTCGGTCGCACCATGCGATTGTTTGCCCCCCTGTATCTCTCAAACGAGTGCATCAACAACTGCAAATACTGCGGCTTCTCTCGCGATAACCCGATCCTGAGGGTCACGCTCAGCATCGATCAAGTAATCAAGGAGGCACGTCATCTTGTCGATCAGGGATTTCGCAACATTCTATTGGTCGCAGGCGAGCATCCAAAGTTTGTTTCTGACGGATATCTGGAAGCATGCATCGAAGCCATTCGTTCGTTTGTTCCAACCATCGGCATCGAAGTTGGCCCGATGGAAGGCCCTGAATATGCGCGCATGGTTCAAGCTGGTGCCGAAGGACTGGTGGTCTATCAGGAAACGTATGATCGAACGGAGTACAGCGACTTACACACCGCCGGTCCTAAGAAGAATTTCGACTGGCGACTTGAGTGTCCTGAACGTGGCTACGAGGGAGGCTTCAGGAGGATTGGCATCGGAGCATTGTTCGGACTGGCCGACTGGCGCTGGGAAGCGCTGAGTCTCGCGGCTCATTTAGAGTTCTTACAGCAACGCTGCTGGAAGGCATCCTTCACCGTGAGCTTCCCGCGCATGCGTCCGGCTGCGGGTCAGTTCCATCCAAAGTTCTCGCTGTCCGATCGCGAATACGTTCAACTGATCGCAGCCTTTCGCCTGACATTCCCGGAAATTGGCATCGTCCTCAGCACGCGCGAAAGCCAGCCACTGCGCGATGCCTTATTCCCACTGGGAGTGACGACCATCAGCGCTGGCAGCCATACTGAACCAGGTGGCTACACCGGAGAAGGATCAGATGACCTGCACCTCACAGTGAAAGGTAAACGCGTCGAACTGGAATCATCACAGGAATGCGCCAAGGCGACCGAGCAGTTCGGCATTGCTGACACCCGCACTCCGATTGAAGTTGCAAATGCATTGCGTTCGCTGGGACTCGATCCGATCTGGAAAGACTGGGATGAAGCCATCTTGTCCACACCTCTCGCGACAGCCATGCCAACAGTATGATCATCTATCTCAATGGAAAGGAACACGAAACCGCGGAAGGCACGCTGCACATTGGTGACCTTCTGGTCGAGCTCGACCTCAGCGGACAGCCTGTATTGGTCGAACACAATGGCAACGCTCTCTTTCCACGTGATTTTGAATCAACCAAACTGGCGGCGAATGACAAAATTGAGCTGATCAGAGTAGTCGCTGGTGGCTAAGAAAAACTGTATGGACGAACTCGCTCAACTCCTGCGCAAACGACTCGAAGTCATCAGCGACCATGCCTTTCGAGATCGTGATCCTGACGCGCATCTCTCTGCCCTGAAGGAAGTATCTGAGTCCATCGTTGCCCTGCACGCAACTCTCCGCGATGACGGTCAGCTGACGCCGCGACTGGAGCATTTTCTGGCGAATTGCAGCTTCGATAAAGCATTGGCACTGATCGAAGAACGGGCAAAATAGGCGCTTGGGGTGTCTAACTATTGTCCGGAGGGCACTCCCCCGGGCTGGTGACTCCACTTTCCGTTGGCTTGTGGCGTAGTAGATTTTAGACTCTTAATGCCACCCCATACACCCACGCCTTGCCACCGAAATTCCATCCCTACAGACACGATTCCTGCATCGCTGCAGCGCTTTTGCTGCTCTCCAGCCTGGTTTCGTTACCGTTGATGGCAGAGTCGGAAATTCCCGTTCTGAACCAACGTGGGGCAGAAATTTACCGTATGCAGTGCGCAGAATGTCATGGTGCCAACGGCGAAGGCGTCGACGGCGAATATGACGAGCCACTGTATGGAAACCGCTCGATCAGCAGTCTCGCCAAATTAATCACGCGGACGATGCCGGAGGAAGAGCCCGAGTTGTGCGTAGGCGACGACGCGGCGGCAGTTTCCGCTTACATTCATGCAGCCTTCTACTCCCCCGAGGCGCGCGCGCGGCTCCAGCCAATAGAAATCCTTCCCGCCCGCTTAACCAACCGGCAGTACCGCGAAACCATTGCCGATCTCATCGGTAGCTTTGTGACCACTCAGGGGGAACCCGAGGCAGATTATGGGGAACGAAGAAGAGGCAGGCGCAGAGGTCGGGCTCAGATTCCAGATGAATTCAAAGACGTAAAGTCAGGCCTCTATGCCGAGTATTACGAGTCAAAGGGGATGAACAAAAAGGACAAACGTTCCCTTCAGCGTATCGATCACAGAGTGGACTTCGATTTTGGAGAAGGAAGCCCAGCCGAGAACATTAATGCGGAACAGTTTTCCATCGCCTGGTCAGGCTCTATCAATGCTCGCGAGACTGGCGTATACGAGTTCCGACTGCGAACTCCCAACGGTGCCCGACTCTACATCAACGCCGACCTCAAGCCAGGCGACAGCAATCGCCGGGATGACAGCAGTGCGCCAAGCCAGACTCCATTGATCGACGCCTGGGTGAGCTCAGGAGAAATGCGGGAAGAAACAGCAAAAGTGCACCTTCTCGGAGGCAGGAGCTACCTCATCAGACTCGACTACTTTAAGTATAAGGAGAAGCTCTCCTCTATCCAACTCGAGTGGAAACCGCCGCACGGCGACTGGGGGTTTCCGAGCGATTCAGACTTTGCCCCTAAGATGGTACCACGCGTCATGGTGGTGAATACCCCCTTCCCCGCTGATGATCGCAGCCAGGGCTACGAGCGCGGAGCAGCCGTCTCTAAGGAATGGTTCAATGCGATCACGGCAGGTGCGATTGAAACGGCCGCTGAGATCGACGATCGGCTGGATTCACTCACACGCTCGCGCTCTGACAGTGAGAATCGCATCGAGCGACTGAAGGACTTCGCAGAGAAGCTGGTCGCGCGGGCATTCCGCCGACCGCTGACCGAGAAGCAAAAGCACGATATCATCGCAACAAGATTTGAAGAGGCCGAGTCTCCAGAACAGGCTGTGAAGCGCATCGCTTTGTTTGCTCTGATGTCTCCGGAGTTCCTCTTTCCATCACTGAATGAACGGAAGTCGCCTGACGCCTTCGACATTGCCAGCCGGATGGCCATGGATCTATGGGACTCGATCCCCAATGATGAACTGCTTCATGTGGCCGCTAGTGACGGACTGGCCGACGAAACAGGAATTCGCAGCCAGATAGCGCGAATGATCGACGATCCGCGTACCCATTCGAAAATGCTCTCTTTTTTCCACCATTGGTTCGAAATGGATGGTGAGCGTGATTTGCTGAAAGACGATAATGTCTACCCAGAATTTAATCCGGGAATCATCGCCGATCTCAGGCATTCGCTTAACTTGCTCGTAGAAGATATCGTATGGAGCGAGCGTTCTGACTATCGCCAGTTGCTCCTGGCGGACTCACTGTTTCTCAACGACAGACTCGCACTTCTCTACGCCAACGCTGACAGTGGCGAACCGAGCGAGGGATTCCGCAAGGTCACGTTTGATCCATCGGAAAGATCCGGCGTCCTTACGCATCCTTACCTGTTGTCGTCCTTCGCCTATCACAACAACTCATCGCCCATTCACCGCGGGGTTTTCCTCACACGCAATATCGTAGGCCGACCACTGAAACCACCGCCAGTCGCCATCGAATTCAAAGATGGCGAGTTCGATCCATCGCTCACAATGCGCGAAAAAGTGACTCAGATTACGAGGGATAAAGCCTGCATGTCCTGTCACTCAATCATCAATCCGCTTGGATTCAGCCTTGAAAAGTTTGACGCTATCGGACGGATGCGTGAGGTCGACAATCAGAAGCCCGTCAATACCACCAGCGACTACACGACTGACGCAGGAGAAAGGATCACCTTTTCAGGGGCGCGGGACGTCGCAGCCTTTGCAGCAAAAAGCCCTACGGCGCACCAGGCATTCGTGACCCATTTATTCCACTATATCGTCAAGCAGCCGATTAGTGCCTACGGACAAAAAGTTCCCACCGAATTGCGCGACTCCTTTGCGGCCAATGAGTTTAATATAAAGAAGCTCCTGGCTGAGATCGTCACCATCTCCACCTCAGAAGGAGCACGTTTTCAATCATCCACCAGAAGATCCGAAACTCGCACGGAAATCCACCACCCTCACAAACCATGAAGAACACACTCCCTCGCCGCCAATTCCTTCGTGACATCGGTCTTTCGGCTGCCGCTCTGCCATTCGTCAGCGGGCTTCCCAGTCTCTTTGGCGAAGAGGGAAATGGCCGCCGCAAACAGCGACTGGTTATCATGTTCTCACCGAACGGAACACTGCCCGACCTGTTCTGGCCAGAGGCAACGGGCACCGACTTTGATCTCAAGCCTATTCTGAAGCCCCTGGAGCCGTTCAAAAACCAAATGCTCACGCTCAAAGGTGTTTGCAACCACGTTGGTGGCGATGGAGACAACCACATGCGCGGAATGAGCTGCCTGCTCACAGGAGCCCGATTGAATCCTGGAAATATTCAAGGTGGATCACACACACCAGCTGGGTGGTCGAGTGGCATTTCCATTGATCAGCAGATTAAGAATCACCTGCAGAGTAACCCGGAAACGCGAACTCGATTCGGCTCTCTCGAATTTGGTGTAGCGGTGCCGAACCGCGCTGATCCGTGGACTCGCATGTCCTATGCAGATTCCAACAAGCCCGTGGCCCCCATCGACGACCCACACCAGATGCTCGGCAAACTTTATGGGCAGATGAAGGACAAGGCCAGTGTGGTCAGCGTACTCGATGACGTCACTGAGAACCTGCGCCGTATCAGCTCAAAACTCAGCGCAGAAGACAAAGCGCTACTGGATCAGCATCTAACACTAGTGCGCGAGATGGAACATGACCTGGAGAATTCCAGCACTGATGAACTGGCTCACCCTGAACCAGAACTTGATCCTGAAATCGAGCTCGTAAATGACAACACGCCGCAGATCAGCCGGATGCAAATTGACCTGCTGGTCAACAGCTTTGCAAATGATATGACCCGTGTTGCCACACTACAGTTCATGCGTTCCGTTGGACAGGCGCGCATGCGCTGGCTGGGAATCGAAGACGGTCACCATGGCCTGTCGCACGAGCCGGATGAAAACGAGAAAGCTCGGGAAAAACTGCAGAAGATCAATGAGTGGTTCGCCAATGAACTCGCCTATCTCACAAGAAAGCTCGCTGACACTCCGGAACCCGGTGGAGAAGGTTCCATGCTGGACAATACCCTGATCGTCTGGGTCAATGAGCTTGGCAAAGGCAATTCACATACCCTTAACGACATTCCATTCGTCCTTCTTGGAGGTGGCTGTGGCTTTAACATGGGCCGATCGCTTGCCTTCGAAAGAACTCCTCACAACAGACTCTGGCTTTCAATCGCCCAGGCGATGGGCAACAACATCGACACCTTTGGCATGCCGAAGTTTTGTGAAAAAGGTGCGCTGGATCTGCATTCTTGATCTCCCCAACGAAACGGAGGAGTTTCTTCTCGCTCCCATAGAAGAAAACCGTCATCATCGCCACCAGCATGGCGATGAATCATCAGACGGTCCCCCTACGAGCCCCGCATTCTCACCACGACAGTCGGATCGTATCCGATCCCCTCCTGGCTAGCCGCGCAACCATGTGAGGAATCATTGATTGATGCCACTCGTGTGGTCTTTGATACTCAGAGGCAAGCAGGGATTGATCTCCCCACAGATGGAGAGCTTTACCGCTTCGACGTGAATCACCCTGAAACCAATGGAATGGTCGACTACTTCGTTAACCGACTTGGTGGCATTCGGACGGATATTGGCCGCGGGGACACGGAAGCTTTTCGTATGAAGGACGAGATGGGCTTTCGCAAGAAACCTGCAGGTGTTGCTGTGGGCCCCATCACCGGAGGTTCTTTGAATCTACTGAATGATTGTCAGCGTGCTGGAAGCGTAGCAGCCAGCCCTTTCAAATTCACTATCACCAGCCCCTACATGCTGGCCCGAACGTTGTTGGACCAGCACCATCGCAGCCTGCAGGATTTGACGATGGGCATCGCCGAAGTCCTTGCGGCACAGGTGCGTGGCCTGCCCTGTGCCTGCGTGCAGATCGATGAAGCCCACATCCCAGGAAACCCCGAGGACGCTCCGCTGGCATCGGCTGCGATCAACACTGTTCTGGACGCGGTCGATGATGGCACACAGCGCGCCGTTCATTTCTGCTTTGGAAACTACGGAGGCCAAACCATCCAATCCGGAACCTGGCAGCGATTGATCACTTTTCTGTGTGATCTTCATGCAGATCACCTCGTGCTGGAACTGGCGCATCGCCCAGGCGCTGACCTTGAAGCGTTACGAGACATTGATCCTCGAATTCACATGGGATTGGGGGTTGTCGACATCAAGATCAATCACATCGAATCAGCAGATGAAATCGCCAGCCGCATCGAGCAGGCAGAAAGACTACTGGGTGAAGGACGTGTCCGCTGGGTTCACCCCGACTGCGGATTCTGGATGTTGAAACGTTCGATTGCCGATCGCAAGATCGCGGCGCTGGCACTCGGGCGTGACAAATACCTGGGTATCGTCTGAGCTAAGAAGGAGCCTAACGCCTGTCTGGTGCTTGCCTCAGCTTGGCCAGAAGCGCCTTCATTTCCTTTACCTTCTCCGGATTTTTATCTGCAACGTTCTGCAGTTCTTGAGCATCACTGGAGAGATCATAAAGGGCACCCGGCTCGACAATTTTCGCACTCTTCCAAGGCCCCAGTTCTTCTCGAGTGGGACCTGGAGGAATAAACTTCCACTGCCCCAGGCGTAATGCCAATTTGCCGGCTTCATGCACCAGGTGTGGTCGCCCTGTCGCATCGTTACCGAGTAACGTATCAAGCTCATCCTGACTGTCAGGTGCCGCTTCCGCAGGAACCTGAACACCTACCAACTTTGCCAGTGAAGCCGTTAAATCAACCTGCCCGAATAGCGCATCCGATGTTGTCCCTGGCTCGATGTGCCCAGGCCAGCGAACCAACGTCGGAACCCGTGTTCCACCTTCAAACAGAGAGTATTTCCCTCCTCTGAATTTCCCAGAAGGTCGATGTGCCCCCAGCTTCTCGTTCGCGTCATCGTGGTAGCCATCATCAAGAACCGGCCCATTGTCAGATGAAAAAATAACGAGCGTTTCTTTCGTCACGCCCCGAGCCTCCAATGCCTCAAGAACCTGCCCAAGACACCAGTCCAACTGCACGATTGCATCACCTCTTGGCCCCATCGAACTCTTCCCTACGAAGCGAGAATGCGGCACTCGCGGCACGTGAATGTCGTGCAGTGAGAAAAACAGGAAGAATGGCTTGTCCTTGCTCTCATCGATAAACGTTCGGGCCTTATGGCTGATGACATCTGCCATATCTTCATCAATCCAGCGCGCCTTCTTTCCGCCTTTCATAAATCCGATTCGTGAGATTCCATTGACGATAGTGGCATTGTGTCCGTGCGACCATTTCATTTTCAAGAGTTCTGGCTGCTCCTTTCCAGTCGGATCATCGCCGATCTTTCCTTTATAGCTGGTCACGATGGGATCGGCAGGATCATGATCCACCACGTGTCCCTGCTCGACATAAACACAGGGCACACGATCTCCAGTTGCCGGAATCAGAAAGTGATAGTCGAAGCCAATTTGATTCGGCCCAGGTTTGATCTCCTGATTCCAGTCGATATCCCCAGCCTTGCCCTCACCGAGGCCGAGATGCCACTTGCCTACTACTCCAGTTTGATATCCCGCCTCCTGCAATAGACTGGGAAGAGTCACCGTCCCAGGCTTAATGATTGCGGCGGCATCTCCCCTCGCAATTCCAGTTCCTTTCTGACGAAAAGCATACGACCCTGTCAATAAGGCAAACCTGGACGGTGTGCAGGTAGCGGCTGAACAATGCGCATCGGTAAACTTGAGCCCTTCCGCGGCAAGCTTGTCGATGTTTGGAGTCTCAACACCTGTAGCGCCGTAACAACCAACATCCCCAAACCCCAGATCATCTGCATATACGATTACAATGTTCGGTTTCTCTTCGGCTGCAATCAGGCTCAATGTTCCAGCGCCAATGCACAGCGCAGTTGCGGCAAACAATCGAAAAAGACGAATAGACATAACAATGACCTACAGTAGCAATCTCTCTAAAGGCAAGCCTCGAAGATGCCTCGGCAAGCTACCCCTGTCCGACACCTTCTGGTTCCGCCACTTTCTGCAACGCAGCCCTGGATTTTGCCAACTTTCCTGTCGGTCGCTTGCGAAACAGTGACTCAGCAACATTGCGCAGATACTGCTCGTCTGTAAGGCCGAACGTGGCCGCTTCAGGAAATTCTACCAGACTGCGAAAATGCTCCGCCAACCGGCTATAGACTTCCAGGCGAGCCTCCGGATCAAGATCCTTGCGTCGCAGCAATGCGCTAAGACAAATTTTCGCCTCCTCCGGCGACGCCTTCTGCCGTAGCCGGGCTTCCATCACAGGATAGTCTCGGAACGAATTGTATTTCCCGGCCAGCAGCTCATCAACGTCGGGACTCGCCATGGCCACTCGCCGTATGACAACAGTTCCCGCAGCGATATCACCCAACCGCTGGCACCTCGATGTAAGCACATGAAAGATGCCCCCAACACCATAGAAAAACGGCAACATATCGACCGCCCGCAGTAGGTTTCTTACCACCACCTGACCGCCACTTAGTCCCCGCCCACCTTCATCCACCACTCGCAGCTTCATCACTCGTTTCCCGATCGTCTGGCCATTCCAGATCCATTCAAAAAACATGAAATAGCCGACACCAATGATCAGATCCATCAGCAATTGCACCGCAAAGGCTATCTCCGGATTAATCATCGAACCCATTGCGGCGAGAATTCCAAACGCTCTCGACACAGCAATGAAGACCAGAAAATCGATCATCCAGGCAAAGAAGCGCGTCACCGGCCCTGCCAACGGCATCGAGAACGTGATGCCATCTGGGGTTCTAATATCGAGAGTCGTGGTACGCCCTAGTGCCATGGGTGTTGATCACAGTTGGTTGAGTGAATCATCAAAAGTCAGTAATAACTCACGTATTCACACTGACAGCGCGACTTTGAAATCCAAGCTGCTGCTGCTCTTCATCCGGAGAATCTTCTCCCCTTCCCGACAGGTAAAGATAAGCGACCATGACGATCAGTTCGGCAATTCCAAATCCAATCTTCAACGAGTAAGGAATCGCCGGCTCGTGAGTCTGCGAAAGATACGATTCAATGATTCCCGCCCATACTAACAACACACAAAACCCGATCACCAGCGCTACAAGATCATCACGAACTGCTCGAAATCTCTCTCTGATCGTCAGATTGGTTCCCCAGCCAATCACGGCACGGGCCAGGATCAGTCCACATTGGCCCCCCATAAAAATCGCGGTCAGCTCGGGCACCCCGTGCGGCAGTAACCAGCCAGCCAGAAACTCAGTCTGCCCATCTGCTACGTAATCAAAACAAACCAAACCGAGAACGATGCCGTTGTAAAAGAGCAAAACGATGGTGAATATTCCGAACAGAATTCCGAAGGCCATTGCGTTGATCGCCACGCGGATGTTATTGTTCATCAACTGTGCGGAGAAGGTCGCTCGATTTTCGCTATTGCTGGGATCAAGAGCGTTCGCTTCTTCTGCCTGCACGCGCTCCGAAGGACTTTGAACCAGGTGGCCAAACTGCTGCGGCAACAGACGAAGCTTGTTCTCGGCCGACTGCGAAACAACGAATGCCCCAAACACGGCACCAGCAATCGATACCCAGAAGGCCAGCCAGAACGCTCCGGCATGACGCCGGAACGCACGGGGGTAAACGCGAAAAATCCAGTGTAAGGGTCGGAATTTCCCTGACGTCTCCGCATTACCATGCAAGCGCATGTAGGCCTGAGCGACGAGATCCTCCAGATACTGGCGAAGCTCTGGTTCCGAAGCAAACGTCTTCAGCTTCGCCAGATCAGCAGATGTCCTCTTATAAAGATAATGAAAGCGACGAATACGCGTCAGCGATTCTTCGCCATCGCCACGAGTCACCAATTTCTGGCGGTCGAGCAACGCTTCAAGCTCATCCCAGAATGGACGCTCGCGTTTGATAAAACTTTCGAGATCCAGTATCACAACAGCTGTCGGCTTTTGATTCGCATGTAATGGTTCACGGTATCGAGAGTCAATTCACCGCTTTCAGGCAAAGCGAACTGGACACCACAGCTTCGCAACATTCGCTCGACTTCCTGCAGTTCTGCCCAGTGGAAGTGGCCGTTCAGTTCTTCGTAAAGCTGACGCGAATTCGTTACTTCAGTATCTTCACCAAATACCGGACGCGCCGCTTCCGGTCGGATCATATTGACAAGGATCAAATGCTGCCGGGAAACCAGCTGCACCATCTCATAAAAGCTCTCGGCCGATACTGGATCGCTCAAGTCTGTCAGCACCACGATCAACGCTCGACGGGTCAAGTGTTTGCGAATGAAAATGATCAATTCATCGTAGTTCGGCGAAACCACGTCCGACTGCAGTGCATAGATCGCATCGCGACAACTATCAAAATGCTGTCGACCATTCTTCGATCTCACAAAATGATCCACCTGATCACTGAACGTAATCAATCCGAATAAATCAGCTTGCTGTTCAGCCACCGTTCCCAGAACCAGAGCGGCCTGGAGGTATTTCTCCAGCTGTGTTGTCACTGTAAATTCTCCACCTGCGTGAAATTCCTGTTCTTGAAGTGCACCAGGCAATGTCGGTACCGGCACACGAATCTCTCGCCCACTCAATCGCGAATGATCAATCACCACGTAGACTTCCTGCGTGCGTTCCACTTGAAACATTTTCGTCGTGGGATAACCTCGCCGCGCCGTTCCCTTCCAGAAAATATCGGCATAGTCATCACCAGGAACATACTCGCGAAGTTGCTCAAATTCCCTTCCCTTGCCTAGCTGCGGCCGCGGCTGAATGCCATGTGCTCCTCTCTTCAAAAAGAATGCCGCAAGTCCATGCCTCTCTGATCTCAAATCAGGATACACTCTCACTTCTATCCCCAGAGGCAATTGCTGACGGATGTCCCACAATCCGAACCGCGACAACGTCTCCACGAACAAGAAATCAAATACATATCTTCCACGGCGAAGCGCCATCACTTCCCACTGAATCTTCGTAATCGCCTTCGCTTCGCTTAGCCGCACATCTCGCGTTGGCCCATCAGGACGAAAAACCTCGCCAAATGCCAACGCAACGCGGACCGCCATGGCCCTACCAGTGCGGTTCGCCAGCCGGAGCTGAACATCAAACTCCCTCCCGGCGGTCGCATGCAGCCGATCGGACGCTTCCACCGTTACTCCCGCCAGCACCCGCATTGAAATCAACAAATCCAGCACACAGATCACCACGAGCACCATGATTGCCAGTATGAACAATGGTCGCAACCCAGGGACAAAGGTCATCGCGCCGAAGACCGGCACGACCACCAGCCCGGTTATCCACAAGAGGGTTCTCGACGGAACGAACTTCAACAGGGACAACGTATAGCGACTCTTTCATTGAGGAAAAGCCCTGATTTTCGATTCCTTTTGGAGTCCAGATACTTCCAGATTCGACGTCTATGGCAAATTCTTCGCCCGATCAATTACTCATCGACTTTGCTCCCTGCATCGCTACCGTTTTGCTCTGTCTTTAGACCCACCTACGCCACTTTTTCAACAAGAGCGGCACCGCCCCCAGACGTCGTCCTCGACCGAGAGCGAACTCATCGTCGCCTGTGTCCCAATGCGCAGCAATATCAACCTGTCCGGCATCGCACGAAGCGCCAGTGCCAGTGGAATCGTGCGATTAATCCTTACGGGCCACGCAAAACTCATCAGCAAGATTGCCCGGGATGGAAAAGACCAGCTTACAGTCGAAGTGCACCGCACTTTGGAACCTGTCCTTCGAGAACTTCGCGATCAAGGCTACCGACTTGTAGGCTTGGAACAAACGAGCAACTCACAGAATCTGAACCATTTCACTTTCGCCAAACGCACAGTGCTCGTCATTGGCAACGAACGCCTTGGCATTTCGCAATCAATTCTGGAATTGCTCGACGACGTCATCGAGATCCCAGTCTACGGCCTGCCCCACAGCTTCAACGTCTCGTCAGCTACCGCCATGGCACTGTACGAATTTCGACGCCAACTCGTTGGCCGGAACCCGCCTACTTGCCAAAGCCCAGCTTTTTGAGAACCGATTTAAGAAAGCCTCCCTTCCCCTGAAGCTGTTCATCAGTCGTCAACTGAGTCTGCTTGGGTTTATTGCGAATCTCGTGCTCCCAACCGTGCTTTGATTGAAGGGCAACCACTCGATCGAAGAGTGGAGCCGCCTTCTCCGGCGATACCATGCGAATGAAGTTCACGTATCCACCGAGCACCGCCAGAATGTTGTGCCCATCGCCGTGCCAGCGTTTACCGACCGGGCCATCTTGTTCAACCTGGCGCAACACCGCGCGAAAACGTCGAAGATCCTCTCGAGGTATCCCGAGTTGTTTATTGACGATTAATCCGGTCACTTCCTGGCGAGATCCATGGCGCATGATACGCAATTTCTCCGGATGAATAGTAAACCCTTCTTCGTGAATGATCGCTTTTGCCCGCCATAGAAGAGTCTTGTATTTACCTACCGCATCACCATTGGCCGAAAAGGTTACATCGTCAGCGTATCGGGTGTAAATGAACCCCAGTTTACGCGCCATACCGAACATTCGAGCGTCAAACCTTCGGCAAAGAATGTTCGTGATTGCCGGACTGGCAGGTGATCCCTGAGGAAGGAAACGCTGGCTCATTGCGACATGCCACAGTTGCCCATCGAGCTCAAGTGCTTCCGTTTCCGGTTCGGTACAGAGAAGCGAGAGAATGGTAGCGATGTGCTCTGAATAGCCAAAACTCTTGAACACCCCCTTGGTTCGCGCTTGCGTCACCGTCGGAAAGAAGTCTTTGAGATCCAGGTTGATCACAATTTCACGACCAATATGGGCACTTGCATTGGTGACAATCGATCGCCCGGTGACAAAGCCATGAGCCGCTTCATGAACCGGTAATTTCTGCAACAAATTTTCAAGAACCCACGTCTGTGCGGCTTTGAGTCGCGGCATTGGCGCGGAGATGATACGTTCACCACCTGTTTTCTTGGGGATAGAAAATCGCTTATAGTGCGTCGTCTTCGACACCTCACGGTGGAAGGCAAGAAAGCTCAGCTCGCCAACTGAGATCCCCATCGCGGAGGAAAGCGCCTCAGCATTCGCAAAGTCTGGCAAGTGATAGCGGCCTAGACGCTCTGGAACCGATTGAAGATCTTCAAGCCCACCGGAAACACCTTCTCCAAGATAGAGTATCTCACGCTGTTTTCGCTCACGCCAACGCTCCGCTTTCTCCTGGCGCAGACGCGCATTGCGCTCTTTCGTTTCTTTCTGCCTCTCCTTTGATTCCGCCATCCGCTTCTTGCGATGCGCAGCAAGAACAGCTTCGCGATTCTCGTAATGCCGCTGCTTGCGCAGCAGTTCGTTGAGTTCACGATTCAGTTCACCACGGCGGCGGATAATCGCTTCGGGCAACTTGGGATCGCCTTGCTCCGGCGTCCAGAAGCCAAGGCGGATCATATCATCCAGTATGAATTCCTGCTTGGAAGTCTTCTTGATCGCGTCGTATATCTCCTGCCGTGATCGGGGACGCAATGGTTCTGGCGGAGTAGGATCAGCCATTGCCAAAATGGAGTTCTACTGGGTTGGAAAACGGACAATGGCGGGGCGGCTTTACCTTCGTGCAGTTCTCAGGACTGGAGCGGTCAACTCCAGCGAGGCTCGCCCGGTGTGCGCTTTTGATCCCCCGGATCTGCACCGAAAAGCGCACACCGGGCGAATGCCTCGCACAGTCGAGACCGAGCCAGTGGTGCGTTGCTAGTCTATAGGCATGGACGGCGATCCGCCGCCCAAATCGCAAGGTGCAACGCCCCGCCACTGTCTTGATTGAATTAAAGGGACAACAATCGATCATGTCCAGAGAAATGCTTTTTCGTTCTGCTTCATTCTTGCAACCAGCATGTGTTCGCAAGGGCCCAATCGAAGTTTGTTCTGCAGATAAAAATTGCAGCTGCACTCCCCGTCTGCGAGACGAGCGTCGGCATCGATCTTCACTTGCACTTGGAATTTTCTCTTCCGAGCGTCGACAACCCTTCCGGCCAGAATAAGTGTACCATCTCGAGTCGATCCAGTAATATCAACTTTGCCCGTTCGAAGGAGTTCATTGGCCTGTTCCTCTCGATCATTCGCAAAGCGTAGAGCACCCATTGGAAGTGGATCGCGACTGAGTTCCCGCACCCTGTATGCCTGCGCATGGATATCATAAATTGCCCGACCTGCCTGCACATAGGACGTCAGGGCACTCCCGACGATATCCTCGGTTATTCCAAGTCGCTGGGCCAGTGATCCCGGTTTCTCAACCCAGTTTTCCTTTAGCGCATCAAAGACGCTCCTCTTCACATGTGGATCTACGTCTTTGCGCGGGGCCATGAGGTCGAAGTTGCCCATTCGCGACCAATCGTTGGCGGTCCACCCCGATAAACCGAGTGTGAAATGCATGTCGCCCAGATCCGCGACGAAAAACGACGGCATACCATCCCCCAGCAGGGTGACTGAAAATCTACGGGCGATCGGGATCAACCGCTTCAGGATCAGAAGTCGGCGTCGCCCCCATACACGGATCTCCCTTTCCTCGAACCCATGATAGACAGAGCGTGGGCAGTGCAGCTCCAGATTCCAGGGTTCAAACAGAACACTGATCGGTTGTCCTGGCTTGAGTCGGAATCGGATGGAACGCGGCCCCTGCTTTTCCTTGAAGCGGCGCAACACAAAGCAGAAATTGTGGACATCCATCGGATGAAGCTCAAAACAGGCCCCCGTCGGCAGCGTCATGGCCGAACTCACCTGCAGGAAACCACGCACCCACGAGTCCGGAAGATCGATCTTCACTTCATTGTAGGTATCCTCATATCCGGTCTGAACCTGGAAACCGCTCGGATCAATCGAAAACAAGGTCTCCTTGTAATCGCGAATCTTCTGGAACTCATCGTAAAGCGCTGCTGAGTAATCGATATTCGTCGTCCCGCAAGCGCACTCATTGATCTCCTTGAATACTTCGTAGCTGCACCCAAGCCTGCCGTAAGAAGACTCGTCCTCACTGAAGCACTCGAAGAACACCTCGTCTGGATGAACTGTGATCACTGGGTCGAGAACAAACCAGGCGGCCTTATCCTTCTTCCAGAGAAACTCGAAGTATTTTCGCTGAGACTTGTAGAAAGGTCCCATTACTTTTTCCACATCAGCATTAATTGCGTGCAACTCTCCCTTTAATTCGGAAACTCGTTCGCGGACGTCCTCCGCTGCCGCCATAGCCTCAGCAATCCAGATATCCTCCTGCTGCTTTGCCCATTCCAGATAAGCGGTCTTGTCCTTCGGTTTGAAACGCAAATCGGAGATCACTACATCATGCAGCGCGGAAATCGCTTCGCGAAAAGGCACCCGCTGATTCAGCTTCCCCACAAAGTAGGTCGGATCTCGGTATGCATCAGGGACGAACGACATGCCTGTGCTTCGAGAACTATTGCTCACACTCGTCTGACCCCGATATCGGTAGTTGAACAGCATTTCTATCTACGAAGTCGAATTTGTCAGCACCGATTTAGCCGAGTTCTCCCCATGAGGAGAGTGATTGAAGGGATGCTCAAGATCAGTCCACACCCGCTTGATTCGCGCCATCGCCCGGATGCAGGCTGCTCGGTCACCGATCGCCATGGTCGCCGACTGCCGGGTGAAGATACGCATCGCAACAGCTGCAGCCTCCTTACTGGACAGCGCTTCGTTTTCAAGGAACCGAATGACGCGCTTCTTAGCCACTCTTCCGCGATTCACTTGAGAGAGAACGGTGATAAGGAACGGTTCCAGCGCGAGCAAGCGTTCCTGCTCCCCGGCTGCATAACGCTCCAGATAATGGCTCGCGAAATCCTGCAACTCAACTGTCGGGTGCTGGCTAAGGGCTAGCAAGTATGAAGGTCCATCTTCGTGGTCGAAGAACTCCTTTATCCGATCCTTCCCAAAGTCCTGAACGTCCGATCGAACGCTATCGCATAAACTAATCAACAACTCTGGCGTCCAATCAGATTCAGAAAAAATATCGCTAAAGTAGGTGCAGGCAAATTCGCGCGTATCATCCCAATCGGTCTCGAATAGCCGCAAAGCATCCTCCTTTTCTCGTCGTGCGTGGTCTGGATGGGCGAGAAGATACTCCCGAATATAGGAACGCACTTCGAGGGAATCGTGACCTCCCAGTGGAGTAATCACTGACATCGGATGAGACGCGAGATCAATGAACTTTTTCAGTAGCACCAGTCCGAGCTTTTGAGCATCCAAGTATTTACTGCCCAGCAGCCGAAGCACGTGCTGGTTCGGAATCTCTCTGAGATGATCTCTCAGGGGGCCAGAAAGCAGGAGGAAAACATCTCGATGCAATCCTTCGTACTGTTCCCTTCGAGTCAGGATCGGATAGAACTGCCCCACCATCTCTCGCGCAAAATCTGAGCGCCCTCTGGCCAGACGTTCGATGATCGGGCGCACCGCTTCGCGCATGTCAGCCTTATCTGAAATACAGAAGCTCGCCAGAATCTCATATCGCCCGGCCAGTTCACTGTCTGAAAAACGATCGAGAACTTTCAGCCCGATCCTGCGCACCTCTGGGTGATCAGACGCGAGCAAATCTTCAATTAATGCGCTGGGAATATCTTCGATTGAACACTCGTGTTGGAGCAGAAATTCTGCACCGCATGCCTGCACCTGCGCGTGTTCATGAAGAAGCAGCCGAGCGATAACTTCAAAAGCAACGGATTTGGATTTTGCAGGTGCAACCTTGAAGAGAAGGCCTCCAGCAAACTCCGCGATTACTGAGGTGTGCTCATCTTCGGAATCAAGATTGAGCAAAGCCGTGACAACCCGCTGCATGACAGATTCCTGCCTTGAAACATCGAGCAAGTAGCCGCTCAGAATTTCTGCAACGAATTCTTGAATATCAGTGTGGGGATTAACGATGAGATCAGAGAGTAATGCGTCACTGGAGAGCAGGGCATCCCTGCTCTGTGGAATCCACTGTATCGCAAGTGCACGGGCTTCTTTGAGATCTGCGCGGCTGAGTGCGATGATGATCGCATGATCAGGATTCGCCGGCTCGTAAAGCTCCCTTGCAAGATCAAGTCCAAGAGTCGTGGTCACCGCATAGGGTTTTCCAAGGAGCGCGACCAGAAGAGGAACATCAGCCGTTTTCAGAAACGCAGGATTGGCCCGCCAGACTTTCACTGCAAATTCGTGCACTCTCACGCAAGTGCTCTGGTTCAGAAGGTGCACAATAGCATCGGGAGCGTGATCCCACATCTCGGGAAAGGCTTCCTCTCGCGTATCAGGAGGTGGATCTCCGGGCTTGTAATCAGGAGAGCATCGCCAGCGACGTTGGTTCTGCTGAAAACGCGGGCTGTTTCCGTAGAGGAGAAAGTTGAATCCGTGATATTCACAGTATGCGTCGTAGTGACGCTGGTAACTGACATATTGCCTTGTCACCCTATCCCAGGTTCCGACCGTTTCAGTCCAGGGCGGCTTAGCATCTTCGTCCGAATAAGCGAGAAGGGTTCCCGTGGCAAGTGTGATGAACCCCTCGATATCACTGGCTTCCCCCGCACGACTCAGAGTGCGCATGACTCGCCTGCGCAGATACGTCCGTGTCTTGCTTGAAAATGCCAATCTCGAGTTCGGTCTGGCACATTCCTCCGCCGTTCTCACCGATCGGTTTAATCCGTTCACCCATCCCATCCCCCAGTCTCCATTAAAATATTCAGGCGTCTTCTCGAATCGATGGGCGAGGACGCCAAAAATCTCAGCGTCCATTCGGAACTCGGCAGCCTTAAAAAGATGACGCAGAATCTTAAAAGTGCCTGGCTTGATAGGAAGTTCCAGCGCTGCAGCATAAACGAGTTCTCGAGCTCCTGAAATAGCATCGACAAGTAGATATAACGTATGGAGCCAAGCGAAATCCTTCGTTTTCTCCTGTATCGCTTTTGCGGCTTCCTCTGCCAGCGTATCGGTGTCCTGCATTTCCCTGGGCAGAAGGAGGCGCATCTCCGCATGAAATTCTTCTTTCTGTTCTTCAGGCAAAGTGGCACGTAATGCCTCCAGAGCGATGCGATGTTGCTCCGGCGCAAGTTCACCGCTTTCGAGCAGACGGCGCAAGACCGGCACAGCCCGAGAATCGCCACAGCGACCGAGTGCCCAAATAATGGAATAGCGATGAAAGCGTTCAGCCTGACTTGAAAGCGCAATCAAGTTCGGAACAGCTTCCCGCAGTCGAAGCTCCCCAACTTTCCAGATCACCCGGGAAAGCTTCCATTGTCCGGGCCTGGACGTGCTTTCACGCAGGTTTTTCAGCGTGTTTCGGACGAGGCTCTCATGAATCAGAGGAGAATCTCCCGATTCTATCGAGGCTGGCGGTTCCAGATGTTCCTCAACAGCAGGCTCGGTGACCTCTTCATCCACCGCGCGATACCCCTTAGCCTTTTTTTCTGCGACCAGCTTGTCAAAAATCTTCTGCGCCGACTGCAGCGACTCCGGAAAGGCAGTCTTCGTTCCTTCTCTTAATCGCGATCCACGACGTCCATAGCGAAAATTGACGAGATATTCGCCTTCGCCTGCCATACAGAGCTCCACCTCATAGACCTTGTCTGAGGATCCTTCTTTAAAGTAAAGTTTGACCAGTTTCTCCCGTCTCACCGGAGTGCAGCATGCGAAAGCATCCCATCAAGAGGCAAGACAAATGAAGAAAAACACGATCTTTCACCTTCTGCTGGCGAATTCAGTTCGAATACTTTTCCTTCTTTCCTATCACTGGCCGCTTGGGAGCAGCCGGCGGCTCAACGCCTGCTGCCAGCATCACTTCCGAAAGAGCTGCGATCGTTTCGTCGCTGGGCTTAAAGTTGCCGTTGCGGAAGCCTTGAGCAATGAGAAGGGGCGTCCAGCCTCTGCTATTTTTGCGATTCCAGACATTGATGTCGGCTCCTTTTTCTGCAAGGAAGCGCACGAGTTTTGGCGACTGCTTGTAGGTTGCCGCATGCATGACTGTGTCGCCTTCTTTATCTACCACGTTAATATCAGCACCGAGTTTCAGCAGGTAATCTGCAGCCAGCACCGCTTCGTCATGAGTAGCGGCCTCGTCCGCTTCCGGCCCTAACACAACTCCCGTTGCTGCCAGCAAAGGTGTACGTCCCTGTTTGTTGGGAAGTCGAAAATCGGCACCGTGCTTGATCAGCAACTTCATGTAAGGGAGATCGGCTGTTCTAGCTGCGAGCAGGAAGGGCGTGGAACCCGGGCGACCGAGTCTGTTACTGCCTGACGAGCCGCGGGTGAGCCGCGCGTTTACATCCGCGCCGTGCTTGATCAGTTCATCCACGAACATAAGACTGGTCATGGATCCAGATCCCGCTGGTGGCGGTGCACCATCAATTCCGTCGCCGCGAACGGGCTTGCGCACCCATGTCAGAACGTGCAGTGGCGCGTATCCTGAACGCATATCGTTCGGATCCGCACCTGCTTTCAGCATGCGCGCGGCCAATTCAAAGTGTCCATTTTCGATCGCCAGAATGAGCCCGCTGGTACCGCCTCTTGGCGCTCGCCCGCCACCGCCGTCTTCAATCACCGCATTGACATCCGCTCCATCTTCTAACAGGACATCAATCACTTTTGCGTGTCCCTGTCGCGCAGCAAAGAACCAGGCATTGAATCCAGATTTGAGTCTGGTTTCACGGTTCGCGCCTGCGGCCAGTAGCATTTGAACAGCATCAGCATGTCCTTCGACGGCGGCCCACATCAGTGGCGTCTGACCTTTTTTGTCCCTGGCATTCACCTCCGCACCCGCCGCGATTAAGAGTTCGATTGGTCTCGTTCGACCCGTGCGCGATGCCATCATCAGTGGAGTGAAGCCTCCCTTGTTCCGATGTTTCGCATCGGCGCCGGCTCCTAACAATGCTGCAACGATCTCCGCATTTCCGTTCCGGCAAGCGACTTCCAACGGCACGACGCCATACCGGTTCGCTCCTGCCGGGTCGGTTCCTTTCTGCAACAGAGCCTTCGCATCATCAGTCCGATCCTCATGAATAGCCGCGAGTAACGCACCGACACTGCCCTCTGCCCAGGCGGACGACAGAAAAACACCAGCGATTGCCAGCAGACTAGATCGCCAGTTCTTCAACAAGACCATCACTGTCAGCGAATTTCTCGAGATGAATACCAACGCGATCAAGCAACGTCAGGTGCAAGTTTGCCAGTGGCGTCACTTTGTCGAATTGAATGTGGCGATTGCCTTTGATTCCCGCTGCTCCACCGCCCGCTACGAGGATGGGTAGATTCGTGTGATCGTGCTTGTTTGGGTTCCCCATGCCGCTGCCGTACAGAATCAGCGAGTGATCCAGCAAGGTGCCTCCGCCATCAGGTGTGGCGTCGAGCTTTTGCAGATAATCCGCGAATAGTGAAACATGAAAGGCGTTGATCTTTGCCATGCGAGCAATCTTGTCAGGATCGTTTCCGTGATGGCTCAGCGGATGGTGTGGATCAGAGACTCCGATTTCAGGATAGGTGCGGTTACTGGTTTCCCGGGCGAGCTGAAACGTCATTACCCGAGTCACGTCTCCCTGCATTGCCAATACCTGCAGATCAAACATCAGCCGCGCATGATCGGCATACGCTGCTGGAACACCAACTGGACGGTCCAGGTCAGGTAGCGGATTGTCCTTCACATCTGCCTCGGCTTTCTCGATGCGGCGCTCCACTTCGCGGATGGTGTCGAGGTATCCATCGACCTTTGCCCGATCAGATGGATCGAGTCCCCGCTTAAGCTTTGCCATATCATCACGGACGAAGTCGAGAACACTTGCTCGACGCCTCAGCGCAGCTTGTCGGTCTGCCTTACTTCCCCCTGCGCCAAAAAGACTTTCAAATACCAGACGTGGGTGCGCCTCTGCGGGCAATGGTGTCGTCGGCGTCGACCAGGAAAGGTTGTTCTGATAAACGCAGGCGTAGCCGTTATCACACTGCCCGACGGTTTCCATCATGTCCATCGCCAGTTCAAGTGATGGCAACTGGGTCGACTGACCGATTTCTTTGGCTGCAATTTGATCTACCGTTGTGCCCAGATAGTAATCGGAGCTTTCGGTAAGCTTCGCTCGAGCAGCGCTAAGGAACGCCGAGTTCGACGTCGCGTGTGATCCGGGATAAGCATTGCGCAGTTCCAGATTCGAAAGCGCATTCACCTTATCCTTCACTGGAGCAAGTGATTCGAGAATTGGAGAGAGCTTGTCCAATGTCTTGCCTTCGGGCGTCCAGCGACTGAGGTCTGCACCCATTGGCATGAATACAAATCCGAGGCGGCGAACGGGTTTAGCAGGGGCGGCGCTTGCGGCAGGAACCATCGCATCCAGCAATGGGAGGGCCATAGTCGCTCCTATTCCGCGCAAGACTGTGCGCCGTGGAATTGCCTTTTTGGTAATGAATGAACTCATAACTTACTGGGGGTTGTCAGGGTTGGGCATCCGCATAGTAAACGGATCACTGGAAACAAGCTGCATTATAATAGCAGAAAATTTGAATTCGTCCTCTTTCGAAGCACGCACGATGCGCCTAACCGCAGGAGCATCAGATGGTTCCACACCGCGCCCAAGGGCAAATGTGAGCAGTTTTTCAGTCAATGTGCGCACGAAATGCTCCGGTTGCTCAAGCAGTCCCTTTTCCAAACCAGAAATCTCTTCGAACGTTTTGCCGTTAGGCAGACTGCCACGTGAATCGACTGGGACTCCTGCTTCGTGGGTTCGCCAGCGGCCCAGCGCATCAAAGTTTTCGAAGGCGAAACCAATCGGGTCCATGACATTATGGCAACTCGCGCAAGCTGGGTTCTCCCGATGCACCGCGAGTCGCTGCCTGACGGGAAGCTTGGCGTCGATCGGATTGTCCTCAAGTGCAGGCACATTCGGAGGAGGTGGTGGCGGTGGCGTGCCCAAAAGATTCTCAAGAACCCAGTGACCACGTATCACGGGCGACGTTCGTGTCGCATATGATGTCACTGTTAGAATACTGGCGTGCCGAAGGATTCCGCCGCGGCCACTATCAGGCTCCAGGGACACGCGGCGATATCGATCCCCGTAAACATGCGGAATTCCGTAGTGCTTGGCCAATCGCTCATTCAGGAATGTAAAATCGGAACTGAGCAGGTCGACGACGCTGCGATCTTCCCTCAGGACATTCTCAAACAGCAACTCGGTTTCCCGCCGCATGGCTTGACGCAGATTATCATCAAAGTCTGGATAGAGTCGCCCATCAGGAGTGACCGATTCAAGATTGCGCAGATACAGCCATTGTTCTGCAAAGTTCTCCACCAGGGAATTCGAACGCCCGTCCGCCAACATCCGCCGAACCTGCCTGGCCATGCCTTCAGGACTCGTCAACTCTCCGGCAGCAGCTGCGTCGAGCAACGCTTCGTCTGGAATGCTGCTCCACAGAAAAAAGGAAAGTCGCGACGCCAACTCCAGATCATTCAAAGCATAGGGACCACCCGGTTCAGCACCTTCACGGTCACGTTCTATTCGAAACAGAAACTTAGGACTGACAAGAATCGCCGAAATAGCGGATTCAATGCCAGCTTCAAAACGACCGGACTCACTCCCTTCGCGATAGAACTCCATTGCTTTGGCCAGGTCTTCGCCGTCCGCGTTTCCCCGATAGGCCAGCCTCAACAGTGGCTGCAATATTTTCTCCGCGCCTTCCGCATTCGCTTCTGTGACATCGCCAAAGATTCTCTTTCGACTGGAGGTTTGCCCAGCCTCTCCAGGATTAAACGGCCCAGTAATCGATACCTGATAAACCGCTGGCGAGCGCCGTGGATGCCTGTGCGTATTGAAAGCAGATTCGTAAGGTTGCCGCAGGTATTCAATCAAGTCAGGAGACCGTTCAACGAAAGTGACGCCAAGGTTACGCACGCCTGCTTTGGCTTTTATCCTTGCCGAAAGATGTGCGTCCACCTTGGTGTGATCATTGCGCTTCTTTGGTGGCCGGACTTCGAATGATGTTGCTACGTCATCATCGAGCAGCACTTGCAGTTCATGCACTCCACGCAGTCCCTCCACTTGTTCGTTACGATCCCGCATCAAGTGAATGCGAATGTCGTATTCACCATCGCGCGGAAAGGTATGACGAATCAAGGTGCCTCCCCTGGTTCCAAGCGGAAGCCCTTCGACATGCCCCTCCTGGGTAATGTCAGGCCGCACTCTTACAGTCCTCCCATCAGGCGAACCTGTGTTCGTTCCCAGAGCAAGCCGACTGATCTTCTGTCCTGCGCTGATATACCGATCCAACAGGACGGGTGAAAGATCACCAACCGTGACATTGTCAAACCCGTGGCTTGATTGATCTGGCGGCAAAATGGTCTTGGCATCGATTTCCACCGTCAATAAATCGCGAATGACGTTCTGATATTCTGTGCGATTGAGTCGCCGCAATGACTCCGTCCGTCCGGGATTTGGATGCATCGCAGCATTCACATCAAGTGAATCTTCTAACTTCGAAACGAACTCCGTGTATTCCATTTCCGTGGGACGTTTCTTCTCGATCGGCGGCATGACCCGCATCGAAAGCTGCCGCGTTACTTTTTCCCACAGGTCAGAGGTCTCTGTGAGCGGCAAATCCAGCGCAGCTTCCAGATCGATGTCAGCTTTAGCGCTATCAGAATCATGGCAGTCAAAACAGTATTGTGAAAGCAAGGGCTCCCAATCTAACGGACTCGCATCAGCCCGCGTTCTCGTCGTCATGGTAACGGCCACCACGCACGCCCAGCATGCCGGAAACAGGCAAAAATGACGGACCAGTGCACTACATAAATGGAATCTCATATTCTGACTACAGAAAATAGAACCGATCAGCAGATTAATGTCACGCGTTTGTTCACAAACCGGGGAAGTTAGAGCGTCAGATCCTTGCAGAATCCGTTGCAACGCTGAAGATGTGAGATGATGACTGAAGACGACTTGATTGCTGTACTCAAAAGACAGAACGCGTCCCCCTGGCGGCGCGAACTGGCAGCGAGAGTGGAATCGAATATCGTTCAGCGGTTTATCGTCAGTGTTATCCTGATCAATGCCGCAGTGCTCGGTCTCGAAACTGATCCCGGCATCATGGCCCGTTTTGGCAACCTGCTGCATCTGGTGGACAAGGTTTGTCTCATCATATTTCTTGCAGAATTAGTGGCCAAGCTTCTTGCCTATCGACTGCATTTCTGGCGCAACGGCTGGAACATCTTTGACTTCCTGGTCGTCGTCATTGCACTTGTCCCGGGCGCAGGGCCATGGGCGGTGCTCCGATCGCTGAGAGTGCTGCGAGTCCTTCGCCTGCTCACTGTCGTCCCACAACTGCGCCAGGTCGTGGCTGCATTTTTGCATTCGATCCCCGGCCTCAGCGGTGTCATGGCTGTCATGGCCATCTTTTTCTACACCACAGGTGTCCTCGCTACCGAGTTGTTCGGGGAAACTCATCCCGACTGGTTTGGTTCTCTGGGCAAAAGCCTTTATTCCCTGTTTCAAGTGATGACACTGGAAAGCTGGTCGATGGGAATTGTTCGTCCAGTCATGGAAGTTCATCCATGGGCGTGGGCGTTCTTCGTTCCATTCATCATTATTGCAACCTTCACTATTCTGAATCTTTTCATCGGCATCATCGTTTCGACGATGCAGGAGCTCTCCGTTCTACCAGAGCCGCATCAGGATCCAGAAGTTACCGCATTACTTGGCAAAATCGAAAAGGACCTCGGAGCCCTGCGATTGCAGCTTTCGAAAAAGGACGAGCAACGGTGAAATCCTGCCGCTACTGGGAAAATTGTGCCTTCAATTTTGCAATTATGAAAAAGCGATGAGGTTCAAGAGCGATGCTTCGTTGACCTTAACAATTCGCATTGATTTCAAGCCCGAGACCTCTAGGCTCATCAGGAATTCATGCAGGGTAGTCAGTGATGTTCTTTGGATGTGCGCTTGGCGACGGCATGCAGCAGGAAAGTAGATTTTTAACTAAAATGATCACCGAAAAAGGATATTGCGCCCCGGCGACACCATGGGCCTTCGCGGCTGCCAGCACTATTGCATCGTTTCTATTCACAGCTTCCACTTTGTGGAGCGGAACCGTAACACACCTTGGTAGCGTAGAGGAAATCACCTCTCCGGATGACCTTGACCTGGAAGGCAACATCGTCCGGGCAATCAATTTCCGCGGTGCTGAAGCAATCTCGATAGGCGGTGTGGAATTTGCTCCAGATGACGCCCTGCCAATGGGGACGATGTTCGTAGGGCCCAACTTTGCTTCTCCATGGGCAACCCGCCCTGAACTGGGAGACTCTCCTGACGCCGATGCACTTGAGTCACTTTTTCACTCAATGCGGTGGGCTCTTTCGAGTGAACACTTGAAGGCTACTTTCTCAGTAAAGGTAGGGCACCGCTACAAGGTTCAGGTGCTCTTTTACGAGAACTCTGAATCTTTGAGAACCTGGGACATCACGGTGAATGGCGACCTGGCAGTCGAAGAAATCACTTCCCTTGGCTCTGACACTTCCGAGTACTCTGCGAATCGCGGAGCGGCCTACGTTTTTGAAATCGATGCCGCTCAACCACTGCTAGAGATAGCGATGGGTCAGTTCAATGACACCATTGAGAGTGGCGACCCCGGGGCTCTCTGGCAGGGAATCACAGTGGAGGATCTAGGTCCGGGAACTGACAGTGACGGCGATGGAATGCCAGACAGCTTTGAGACCGCTTACCAGCTTAATTTGGAAAGCGACGATTCCGCAGATGACGACGACGGCGATGACTCGACAAACTTAAACGAGTTCAGCCAGGGCACCGACCCGACCAATGACGATACGGATGGTGATGGCATCAGGGATAGTGCCGAAACCAATACTGGAATTTGGGTTTCGAGCTCTGACAGAGGCACAAATCCGCTAGCCGCTGACAGCGATGGCGACACCTTAAGCGACACGATCGAATCCAATTCAGGAACAGTGGCAGGAATCGATGATACAGGAACAAATCCGAATCAGCGCGATTCCGATGGAGATACTTTTGCAGATGGATTGGAACTGCTGCTTGGCTCGAATCCGACAATCACAGGGGAAACGCCGGCGGATCCCAAAGCGATCAAACTGCTAGCACACTGGAACTTTGACAGCGAGATCGGCGACACGATGCAGTCGCTAGATACCGTGCGAGCGCTTCCTGCCAGCCTTGAAAACGGTGTTACGCAGGGTTTACCGGGCTCAGGAAAAAGCGGAAACCTGACAGATCGCTCGATGAATTTCGGACTACGCGGTGGGCCCGTGCTGTTGGTAGAGTATGCGGAGTTCCTGAATCTCGCCAGCAAAGCGGATGCCGCAACGATCTCCCTTTGGCAAAGATCAATTACGATTACCAACTCTACGACCTTCTGGGCGAGCACGAGTGATGATAACCTCCGTGGTGCATCCGCTCACCTGCCCTGGGGAGACCGGGAGCTCTATTTTGATACCGCTGGATGCTGTGATCCCGTAACTCAACGCATGAGCGTTTCCACGATTGATGAGAATTCTCAACCCCTTGTTTCAACGGGCATCTGGCATCACTTCGTGCTGGTTAAAGACGGCTCGAAAAAGCAAATCTGGCTGAATGGAAAGTTCTTAATCGAAGGATCCAACACGGCTGCCTGGCCTGACAATTTCTTCCGACTTCTCATTGGCGCTGGGCCCAGTGGCGCGCGTGGCATTGTCGGTGACGTCGATGATTTTTCCATTTTTCACGGCGCCCTGAATGCCGCTCAAATCAAATCTCTAACCGTTGGAGTTCCGCCAGCAGACGTAGAAGCAGTCGAAGACAACGATGGTGATTCATTACCGGACGCCTGGGAGTCAGCGAATAATCTAAATCCATCACTCGATGACTCCGCGCTGGACCCTGACACCGATAATCTGACGAATGCGGATGAGTTCCTTCGCATGACGAACCCTCAGAATTCTGACACAGATGATGATGGCTATACAGACGACAAGGAAACGGACACCGGAATATTTGTCGACATCAACAACACTGGCACGGACCCTTTGAATCCAGATTCTGATGGTGACACCGTCAAAGACGGAGCTGAAACGAGTACTGGAATTTTTGTTTCGCTCGACGACAGAGGCAGTCACCCACTTACTTCTGACACCGACAAAGATGGCCTGAACGACGGAATTGAATCAGGTTCAGGAGTCTTCGTTGATTCGGAAAACACTGGCACCAGTCCTGTGACAAGCGACTCCGATGACGATGGGATCAATGACAAATCTGAAACGAACTCGGGAATCTTTGTGGATAGTACCAATACCGGCACTAATCCAAATGTGGATGATTCGGATGATGATGGATTGAAGGACGGCGTCGAGTCGAACACTGGGATCTTTGTCAGCGCGGAAGACACGGGCACCAGCCCATTAAATGAAGACACTGACGATGACGGCGTTAAAGATGGTGCTGAAACAAACACGGGGACATTCGCCGACAGCACAGACACCGGCACCAATCCTCACGTTAAAGATTCAGATTCCGATAATCTGGAAGATGGTGTTGAAACAGGCACCAGTATTTTCGTGGACAGTTCTGACACTGGCACCGATCCCAACCTCGCGGACTCGGATGCGGACGGATACGATGATGACGTGGAACTGGCGACAGGGGTTTTCGTGGATACCGCCAATCCCGGAACCGATCCTAACAAGGCAGACACTGACGGTGACGGACTCAACGACGGAGTCGAAACTGGAACAGGCACCTTCACCAGCAATACCGACACAGGCACTGACCCGAACAAAGGAGACTCCGATATTGACGGATTGTCTGATGGAGTGGAAACCGGCACGGGAATCTACGTGAGCAGCATGAACACGGGAACGGATCCCACTGCCGCTGATAGCGACAGCGATGATCTGAACGATGGAGTCGAAACTGGAACCGGCGTCTTCGTTGATGCAACAGACACTGGAAGCGACCCCAACAAGCCCGACACTGATGGCGACACGCTCATGGACAATGTCGAAACAGGGACGGGGATTTTTGTCAGCGCGAGCGACACGGGAACCGATCCCAATAAGAGCGATACGGATGGCGACGGCCTGGCGGATAACGTTGAAACTGGTTCTGGAAGGTTCGTCAGTGGGAGCGACACCGGAACCAATCCAAACCTGAAGGATTCAGACAACGATTCGTTTGCAGACAAGGAAGAGATCGATGGCGGCAGCAACCCTAACGATGCCAGCAGTCGTCCGCTTTCTACACCACCAGTCATTACCTCGGTTACTTATAGCATCGACAAAACAGAGGTCACGATCCACTGGAAATCGCAGGCAGGATTACTCTATTCCGTGGAGTCGTCGAACAATCTGACCGAATGGTCAGTCCACCAGTCAGATCTCACATCCGATGGCGAAACCACTTCAGCAACATTCGCCATCTCCGACCTGGTCTCAAACGCCAACTTCCGCTACGTGCGCATTCGCCAGCAATAGCGAAAACCAAAGACTGACATTTTGAGGAACTGGCATTGCATTCTTTCGATCACCGCCGTGCTGGGACTAGCGGCATCTGGGCTTTCTGCTCAAACACTGGCAGAAGAGATCGAAGTGCAACTTAGCCTGCCCATCCTTGAGCACAGGCAACTACTATCGGACACTCAGGCTTATGCAGTCAGTCGCATTCCAGATGTTCCCGACTTCACCAACCTTGAATTATGGGAGGAGTCTGCCGATGCGTGGAGGCAAGCGGTTCTGGAAGATGTCGTATTCAAGGGCTCTCAGGCAAAGTCCTGGCGCGATGCAGACACTGAAGTCCTGTGGCAGGAAACGATCGAAGGCGGCCCCGGATACAGCATTCAAAAACTTGCTTATGAAGCCCTGCCCGGAATGTGGGTTCCTGCGCTTTTGTATAAGCCAACAGAGTTGGAAGGACGAGTGCCTGTTAACATCAATGTGACGGGACACGAGCAAGATGGTTTTGCTGCAGACTACAAGCAGTTGAGATGTATCAATCAGGCCAAACGCGGAATGCTGGCGCTCAGTCTCGAATGGTTTGGTTTTGGTCATCTCGCAGCGGCTGGATTCGAGCATAGCTTGATCAATCAACTCGACCTATGTGGAGCCAGCGGTATCGCTCCACACTACCTGGGCCTGTCCCGGGCTGTCGATCTGGCTCTGGATCATCCCAATGTGGATCCGCAGCGAGTCGCAGTCACGGGTTTGTCGGGAGGCGGGTGGCAGACCATTTTGATCAGTGCACTCGATACGCGCGTCACGCTCTGCAACCCGGTCGCAGGTTACTCGAGCTTGAAGACGCGCGCTTTCCAGCTTCGCGACCTCGGTGATTCCGAACAGCTGCCCGTGGATCTGGCAACCGTGGTCGACTACACGCACTTAACTGCAATGCTCGCACCGCGCCCAGCACTGTTGACCTATAATGCCGCTGATCGATGCTGCTTTAATCCTGAAACGACACTCCCTCCTTTACTCGATGCCGCCGAACCGATCTACGCCCTCTACTCAGCTGAAAACAATTTCGCTCAGCACATCAATATAGATCCTGGCACCCACAACTTTGAGCAGGACAACCGCGAGGCTATTTACGGCTTTCTTGGCGAACATTTTTTCCCGAACGACGCATCATACACTTCCACTGAAATCGACTCAGCTGCAGAAGTGAAAACGTTCGAACAATTGACGGTTTCTATACCTGAAGACAACCTGGACTTCCTGCAACTGGCATCGCAACTCTCGCTCCAATTGCCACGACAAGAATTTCTCCCACCAGCTGAGGAAGATCCGGAAACGGTTGAGCACTGGAGATCATCGGCAAGGGAACGGCTCACTGAACTTGTGGGATTCTCCCCCTACCCAGTGGTCGCCGAGGAAGATGGAAGCCACTCGGGAACACTGAACGCGACCCGATGGCGACTCAGATTAAATGACGAATGGACGGTTCCCGTTGTAGAGTTTTCGCCGGCAAGTGGCGTCCTCCCTGAGAACCTAACCATCCTAGTCCATGACCAGGGCCGCACAGCTCTTGCTTCTGCCATCGAATCTCTAGTGAGCGAAGGAAATCGCGTCCTCGTTGTCGATCCGTTTTATTTTGGAGAATCAGAGATCACGACCGATTCCATTGTTGCGAAAGACTGGACGCTGGCATTGATGATCGGTTCTGTTGGCGAGCGTCCGATTGGAATCCAAGCCAGCCAGATTGCTGCTATTGCCAGATGGGCCAGCGAAAACTTCGAGTTGCCAGGTGTTCAGCTGCAGTCATTCGGCAAGCGCAGCTCCTTATTTTCTCTAATCGCAAGTGCTCTGGAGCCAGTCATCGATAACCTTGAAGAACACGGGGCGGCGGACAGCTTGAGAGAAAGCATCACGGTTGATGACACCGCTCGAACAAGTCCTGAACTTTTTTGCTTTGGATTGCTCGAGCAATTCGACATCAGCCAGTTGAGACTCCTTTCCGCACAAAACAGCCCTTCAAAACAAGCCCCATCCCTGCAATGGGCCACTCCTGAGCCCATCATATTCGGCGATGCGCTAAACGATTCCCAACTGAATGCCAGCGCAGACATTCCCGGAGAATTTGTCTATTCGCCGCCTGCTGGAGCGCAGCTTGATGCCGGTGCGCACACCCTTTTGTGCCAGTTCACTCCCGATGACCTTGAGGCTTACTTACAGGCCCAGATCGAAGTGACCATCACTGTTCTGCCTCGAACGCCTGTCATTTCCTGGGAACCACCAGAGCCCATCACCTATGGAGCCCCTCTTGACGCAGATCAATTAGATGCAACAGCTGACGTTCCTGGATCTTTCATTTACCTTCCCTCCCCTGGCACCGTCCTGCCCGCAGGCGTCCAGACTCTAACAGTTACCTTTAATCCCAGCGATGAAGCTAATTTCACAGAAGCAACTACAGCTATTCTAATCCAGGTTACTCTCGCTAAGCCTGACCTCACGTGGGATTCACCTGCTCCGATCGTGTTCGGCACGCCACTGAATTCCACTCAGCTCAATGCCCGATCCAATATTGATGGAACATTCGAGTATTCCCCTGACACTGGAAGTGTTCTAACTGCAGGTGAACACGAACTTGAAGCCAGCTTTACCCCGCTGGATTCGCAGAATTTCACCACTGCGACGACAAGCGTTTCCATTCAAGTTGAGAAGCGACGCCCAGAAATCACCTGGCCCAATCCTCTTGAGATCACCGCTGGCTCAGCCATTGAAATCGAGAATATTCCCTTCACTGCTGACGTTCCCGGACAATTTACTTTTGATCCTGTTAGTGGAACGAGATTGAGCATCGGCACTCACACTTTAAACGTCACATTTACCCCAACTGATTCTCAAAATCATCTAACTGCCACCATCCGTACTTCGATCACAGTGATAGCGCCACCCGGTGATCTCAGCGCGGACGGCATATTGAACAACGAAGATTTACAAGACTTTATCGAGGCCATCCTTGATCCAGCAGCCTACGTTCAAAGAACAGACCGAGACCCTCTTGCGGCTGATATGAACGGCGACGGCAGCCTTTCAATAGATGATATAGATCCGTTTGCGACAGCCCTTTCGGACTCACAGAACCTCTCGCCCCTGGAGTTGGAACGCCTCGCCCACCTTTCCGCCCTATCCACTCCAGATGGCGACAGTGATCAGGATGGCAGTAGCAATGCTCAGGAATTAATCGCTGGCACCAATCCTTTCGACCCCAACGACCGATTCAGAATCCTATCGATTCTGGCGGAGGAGCAGTCAACCCTCGTTGAGTGGTCAAGCGTTCCAGGAAAAACGTATGCGATCGAATCCTCCTCCAGCTTGACTGACGCATGGGAGAACCTGACCGAAACACCCATTGAAGCAAACTCCTCGAAATCCAGATTCGAAGTGATTCAGAATTCGACATCGTCAGATAAATACTTTCGCATCCGCCTGCTACCGCGTTGAACTATTTCTTCAACCACACGGCTTGATACGGATCTAGCATGATCCCCTTATCATCCGCTGTTAGCAGTAAACCCGAAAGCACATCCCGCACCGTATCTCCAGCACTGACACGAACTTCCAAGGTTTCTAAAAGCACGTCAGCCGGTAAACGCTGAGGCTCCCGAGTAAAATTGAATGCGCAGAAAATTCGATCCTGCCGGTCGCGAGACCAGCGGAGAATCGAAAAGATTTCAGCCCCCAGATCGATCACGTTCTGCGGCCCATCTGGATGAAAAGCCGGGTGATTCGCCCGACGGCGTAACATCGCGAGATAAGCCTCAAAAACGATCGACTCTCTGGCTGCGGCGTCTGCAAGCTTCTCATTCAGCTCCTCCAGTTTCCACCGTTCGCGATTGATTCCCCGTTTGTGATCCTCGTCGACGACCGGGTTGTTTGGCGCACCAAAAAGGCTGTTGAAGTAAACGGCAGGCATCCCCTGTAGCGAGAGTGCCAACGCCTGCGAACAAAGAAACCGGGCATCTCCCAGCTGCGGATCTTCAGGGTCGGACAGTGCGCTGGCATAAGTAATATTCAGTTCATAAGGAACATCGCCGCGATCTGAAGTGCTACGCGTGCTCACTTTCCCTCCGCGGTTTTTCACTTCACCAATCAACCATTCAAGATCTTCCTCTGAAGCAAGATCCTGCAGTGGTCGCACGCCGACCCCGTCATGCGATGCCGTAAAGTTCAAATATGTGCACTCGTCGGGCAGCGCAGGTAACGACGCAGCCCAATTGCGCAGCAATGTGCAATCATTTCTGAGCAAACACAGAAGCAACAATGGTGGCAACGCAAACTGGTAAACCATGTGCGCTTCATCACCGCGCCCAAAGTAGCTGATGTTCTCTTCATGCGGAACATTCGTCTCCGTAAGTAGAATGGCATCCGGCGCAACGATACTGAGGACATCTCGAAGCAACTTAACGACTTCATGCGTCTCTGGTCGATGCAGGCAGTCACTGCCGACCATCTTCCACAGGAAAGCCACGGCATCCAGGCGCAGAATTCTAGCCCCTTTTGAAAGATAGAAAAACATGACATCCAGCATCTCAAACAAGACATCTGGGTGCTGCCAGTTTAGATCCACTTGATCCGGACTGAAGGTCGTCCACACATGGGCTTCGCCACGTGGAGTATTCGTCTTCGTTAGCAATGGCAGAGATCTGGGTCTAACTACCGCAGAAAGATCCGTTGCAGGATCCATCACGATAAAGAAGTTCTTCCATGGTTGCACTCCTGAGACAAAGTCCTTGAACCATGACGACTGCGCCGAGCAGTGATTCAATACGAAGTCAAACATCAGGGAAAAGCTACCGTCCAGCGCCTTCACGTCATCCCAGCTGCCGTATTCGGGCTCCACTTCGCGGTATGCCTTAACTGAGAATCCATCATCAGATGACCACGGATAAAACGGCAACAGGTGAACTGTCTTCACTGCACCTGTAAGGTGCTGTTCACAGAACGACTTTAAAGAACGCAATGGAGTTTCACCTTCCTCTCTAACCATATCGGCGTATGTGATGAGCACGACATCATTCTCATTCCATTGTTCTGTCGATCGAACTGGGCGAACCCCCACCTCGTATCGACCCACCATCATGTAGAACCGCTCGACTAAGGGTTCAGCATCGTGACCATAGAGAGTCAGGAGTCGTTGACGAATTCTCCGGAGAGTGAGTTCAGGAATGAGCTTCATGGAAATAGATCAAGCGGGGGAGTTCTCCAGTTCCATCTGGCCAACTCTGTACAGGAGCGACAACAGCGCTTCGACGAGGAATGTGTAGCCGTAGTGCTTGGAAGCAACCCGGTAGTTATGTTCGACCATCCCCTCCCGATACTCGGCATCGGCAAGGATTCGCTTCACGTCCCTCACAACCTGCCGTGAGACAAATCCATCCATGATGGCGAATTGGAATCCCTTCGGTTCAATGTCTTCAATAAAAATGGAATACCGGTTCACGACCACAGGCTTGCGGAAATAAATGGCCTCTAGCAGCGCATTGCCGAACCCTTCGTAAGTACTCGGATAAGTGACTAGATCAGCATGTGGGTAAAGATCCCAGAGCGTGTAAATCTTGCGCCCCAGGGCATCAAACTGCCGCACCTCACCGACCCGGTCTGAAACAAACACGATCTCCACTCCCTCTTCTTCTGCCAGCTCTGCCAGCAGGTTCTTGTATTCAAATCCCTCATCGCCTGCATCATGCGACACCACTAGTTTGCATTTCGGATTCTTAAGAGCTCCCACCAGCTTGATCGCGTGCTCAATTCCCTTGCGCGGAACCAACCGGGTAGGCTGCAGAATGAAAATATCATCATCCGCGATGCCTAATTCCTTGCGCACGTCAGACGAAAACTCGTCGGGCTCTGGCGCTGGCTCCTCGAAATTGAATACGTTAGGCACCAGCGTTGAACTGACGCCTTTGCGTAATGACAGGGCTTGTTGTGCGGGGCGATTAATGACCGCATGAAGGATGTTTGGCTGCGATGGGGGAAAGGCCATGTCCAGATAGTCCCTGGCTGCACTGTTAGAGAAGCGCGTCCGTTCCCAGTAGAAATCATGATGATGCGCGATGGCAGGCATTCGCGTCTCTCCCAGAAACTCAGTGATCGCCAGCCCAAGTGGAACATGCATCGGAATCGTGATCGCATTCTGCGGCACGAGAATATCGATATCAAAAAAGTCGACGAAACGGTAAATGGCCGACTTCAGGTAATCGGCAGAATCGCGAACTCGCTCGGAGACAAACCGAGGACGCCGAGGACGCCCCCAGAGGTGCTCATTGATCCAGCGATTCTCAGGATGCTCAAAATGAGCCTCTGGAACGCAGTGCGCAGAAGCTGGGTCACGATCGCTGCGGCCACTCAGCCAAAAGCATCGATGGCCCATTTTCTCGAAAATCTCTGCCCACTTGGCAGCCTCCAGCGAAACGCCATCAGTTCCGGCGAAGCGAGTCGATATGAATCCTATGTTTCTTGGCATTGCAGATTGGAACGTGCAGAAGACAACTGAGCTTAAAGCACATAGCATACCGAATTGACACTGAAAGAACCGATTTTTGAAAATAGCGACCCGACCGTGGTTGCGAGAACATCCATCATGCCACAGGTAACGCCCCTCAAATTCGAATTAGATCCCATCGGCCACATTGAATCTCCCTTCAGGGAGAAATTTGGCGCCCCCCGCCAGTCGGGGATTGTGCGGAAAGCTACTGGAATCATCCACTTGCGCGAGCCATTTCAGCGCGAGGAGATGTGGCGCGGACTGGAAAGCTTCTCGCACGTTTGGCTGATCTGGGCCTTTCACTTGATCCCTGACGAACAAGCTAGTAACAAAACCACCGTTCGCCCGCCCCGGCTCGGCGGTAACGAACGAATCGGCATATTCTCCACTCGGTCTCCATTTCGCCCCAATCGGCTAGGGCTTTCCGCCGTCGAATTGGTCAGCCTCGAAGCGGAGAAAGGCATCATCGAAGTCGCGGGCATTGATCTCGCCGATGCCACTCCGATTTTCGACATTAAGCCATATGTCCCCTACTGTGATCGAATTAGAGAAGCCGTTGGCGGCTTTGCCGCCGAGCGTCCGGAAGCCCTCTTGAACTCAGTGATCACTTATTCAGCTGATGCTTCAGCCACCTTGGCTGGAGGCGCAGCAGAAGACCTGTTGCCTTTGCTGGAAGAAACATTGCGCGCTGACCCACGTCCTGCCTATCAGGCCAGCGACGAGCGCACTTATGGCATCACACTTGGTTCCTACAATGTTCTCTGGCGCGTAACGGGCACCGAAATCCAGGTAGAAAAAATCGCCCCACTCACTTAAAGCATCAGTCGTTCGTGGTCTTGCGTTCACGTTGTTTCGGAAGAAATGGCACATCAAATGCCTCGTGAAAATCATACACATCCTCAAAATCTTCCAGCGTATCGTTCTCTGTTTTCCCGAACACTTCGGCTTCAATCAAATTAAAAACCATTGCTCCCACATCCGCTGTCGAAAAGATGCGCCACTCGCCGAAAACAGTGGTCGCCATCGGCCCGAACCTCTCAAGCGCCAGTCGGCGGAATCCGTCGAGAAGCTGAGCCCCGTCAACATGACCCTTATTTTTCTCGGCAAGGCGCCCAGCTCCCAGCTTCGAAATAGTATAGTCGAGCGCTTCTCTTAAAAAATGATATCCCGCCGCTTCGTAGCGCGCGTCCTGCACGACGATTTTCTCTACGGCGTCTTCAAAGCTGAACTTCTGCATGAATCGGGTCAGTCGTCTTCGTCTATATCATTCATCGATGGCAGCACGCCTGTCTCAGAATCGGCAGGCAGAGCTAGCTCCGGTGGAGGTGGGGGCACTGTGACTCCGCGATAGTAATGAACGCAAGCACCAACTACTACAATCGCCAATACCGCGAAGATCAACATCAACTCCTGGGGTGTCAATCTGCGCATGGGTCACTGACTAGAGAAAACAGAAACCTCTCAATGCTAGCGACGAAATTCCCGCTGCAGCGAATCCAGATACTGTGAAATTGGATCACTGCGCCTCCTGCGCAGATCAGAATCCGTGGCATCAATCGTCCTGAAGAAACCTTCAAACTTCCCGCTCAGCGAATCCATCTGCGTCGCCTCGTACCAGTTCAAGTGATCTGCAATTGCCTCTGCCTGGCGTTGAATCACAGTCCGTCTGGCAACGAGTTCGGCAAACTCTGACACTGCTGTCGGAATGTCTGACTCTGCAGTCAATCGTCCGATCGTCGACTGGTAGTCGAGAATGACTGCACGAAATAGCGGATGCGCACGCGAGACAATCCGAGCCAAATCCGCCTGTTCCTGCTGTAGAATCGCAGGGAGATTCTCGCTACCAAGATAAAGATCCAAATCTTCGATCCGGCAGGTCACCCTTTTCATCTTCACTGGTGTCTCACTCGCCTCAGTAGAATCAGACTCTGTAGCAGCGCCCTCTTCTTCTCCGGAAGGAACCACGACCCGCGCGCTTCCACCGCCGAAAAGACTGCGTACACGAGCGGCGAGCGATGGCTTGCGCTTCTTGACAGTAGGAACGCTGGATTCCGGAACCGCTTCGACAGGCACTTCAAATTCTACCAGCAAAGCACTATCGAGAGCCAGCTCCGTCTCTTCCGCTGTCATCCATTCAAACACTCCCGGCTCAGACATCGTTGCCATTTGCAACGCCCACCATTTCTCGAGACTGTTACGCGATGCACGAAGCCCAGGAAAATGCTCCAGCAGCAGTTCACGTTGTGGGCCCGTATTGATTGCCAACTCAGAGATAAAACTCCTCATCCGATTCGCTCCCGACACTTGTTCAAGCAATGTTTGAATCAGGCCAGCTGACGACAGCTCAAATATTTTTTTCGAAAGCGAGTCCAGCTCGTCTGGCTGAGCGCTCAGGATTTCATCCACTGACAACACGCTTCCTGTCTGGAACACTTTTTCGTAGAGATCGCTCGGTCTCCCGTGAACTTTCTGACGTAATATCTCGGTTACTCCAGCCATCAACCAGCGAGGAAGCAATTCAGTCCTCCCCCCTGTCCTAACCGCCTTGTGATCCCGCAGAATGGCTTCCGCCAGCAAGAGGCGAATCAACTCTTCCCGTAACTCATCGCGATCCAGCGCTGTGCCAATTCGAGCGGTCACCTCAAGCCTGAAGCCCTCTGGCACTACTTGCTGAATTCTGCTCGTCACAGAACCCAACACTGGATCAGCCGCTTCATCGCGAATCTGAATCACGATCTGATTCTTCCATTGATCAATGCGTTCTGGATGACTCCCTCTTCCAGTGCTGAAGAGCAGATCCAGAAAATCGCCTTTCACCGATTCCGCAAACTTTGAGAATGCGCTGCGCATTGCAAGACTTGGCCCGTGCACCACGAATTGCTTGCTTACACTAACACTGGTCGAATGTTTTACGTCCGTCGCTAGAGGAATCACCGGCGCTGGCTTCGGAAACGAGGGAATTTCTTCCTCAAAAAAATCCTGTGCGTTCCCCACTCCAGACATCACCACCAGGCAGCCAACGATCAAGTGAATCACCGATCGTAAGCCAGAATGTCTCTTGCAGACTGTCGACGACAGCCTGTTCTCTTCCATCGAATCCATCTGTTGAACGTAGCGGCTGCGCACAAGCGGCGCAAGCTCCAGAGAACCTGCATAAATCACCTCAGTTGACTCCCGACATCTACACCATCACCTAACTATAATTAAAAATACGGCACTTCTGATTTTTATCGTTGAGAAGTTCTGGTAGTAGCCATATCGCAGGTGTTCTCATTTGCGGATAACGGCTTCAATAATAGCCAACTAACGTCCAAAAGCTCAACTACATTTGAACCAGCCTCAGGGGGCCTGATTCTTATTCAACATGCCAGAAGCACCGGAGGTTCCCGCTCTTTTTCTCGACAACCCATTCTACTGGGTAGTTTGCAGCCTGCTCATCGTCGTGGGAATCTACGTTTCGATTCTCCTGCATGAGTTGGGACACTGGTTGTTTGGAAAGGCGTGCGGATTCCGGATTCTCGGGTTCTCAGTGGGAGAGGGTCGCATCCTCTGGCGAGGCAAAATTGACCGCAGCTTTGTCCATCTGCGCCTGCTGCCGATCGAGGGCTACGTCATTCCGGTCAAAGTGAATGCTCCCCTGCTCCGTTCCCATGATCTTCTGGTCAGCGCTGGAGGCCCGGTTTTTACTGCGCTCACGCTAGCCGCAGTTGCGATCCTCTATCACAGCGTCAATCTCAAATCTCTCGGACCTACGTGGAGCATCCTCACGCAGCAGATGCTGGCGATCACCATGGTGCTCCTGCTCATCAGCCTGGTGTTCAATCTTTTTCCCCGCCACGGCAACGCAGATGGTCGGTATTTCGCAAATGATGGCATGCAGATTCTCACCGCACTGTTTTCAAAAAATTACCCACAGCCTGCGTGGTATCAGCAGAGCCTTCGCCACGCTTTTGCTTCTGACGAAAACATCGATGAAACTCCTGGCGCCGATGAACATTTCCTGGCCGCCCAAACCCATTATCTGGATGGCAACCACGATGCTGCTGAAGCAGAGCTGGAAGCAGCACTCGGTTTACCTGGCCTTACTAAACCAGAAAGAGCATTGTTCCTTAGCCTTTCTGCTCAATTCGCACCACTGACGAGAACCGGTCTCGAACATGCGCTACAGCGGAACGAACAAGCCAGCGCATTATTCCCGAATATGCATCACTTCACCTGCGACCTCGCGCTTACTCAGATCCGTCTGCGCTTTTATGACCGCGGCAGGGCGGCACTGGATGAAGTTCTTGATCAATCGAACGATGCAGAGATCCGAGCAACCGCCATTTGCATTCAAGCTCTCGCCGACGCCGCTCAGAATAAACGCGCAGACGGCCTCAAGCGACTCGATGAAGCGCGCAAGCTCAATCGCTTTTGCGCTATGCTACCAATTGCCAAAGCAGCCCTGCTCGGCGGAACACCAGGATTTGAAGGTTGAAGGCTTTCTTGACTCAATCGGCAAAGTCGAACGCCAGCTGCGCGATTGGAGCAAAAGTTTTGCGATGAAGTGGACAGGGCCCGTGGCTGCGTAGTGCCTCCATGTGCTGACGGGTGCCGTAGCCTTTGTGCTTCTCGAATCCGTAGGCAGGAAATTTCTCCGCCTCCGCCACCATGTATCGATCGCGCTCCACTTTAGCTACTATACTTGCTGCGGCAATGGAGAGGCTGAGACCGTCGCCACCGACTACCGCCTGCTGCGGAAAAGGGAACCCGCGCACTTCCAGGCCATCGATCAGGGCAATGTCCGGCGTTTCCTCGAGCGCCAGCACCGCCCGCTTCATCGCCAGATGCGTCGCCCGCAGAATATTGAGCGTCTCGATTTCTTCTACGGATGAGCGGGCAGAGGAAATGATCACTTCAGACGCCCCAGTCAATTCGTCGTAAATGCGCTCACGCCGCAGTGCTGTCAGCTTCTTTGAATCATTGAGCAGCGGATGAGTAAAGTCTTCGGGAAGGTAGACCGCGGCTGCAAACACCGGGCCAGCCAGCGGCCCACGACCAGCTTCATCGACACCAGCAATCCACTGCTTGCCCTCAGCGCGCAGAGAATTTTCAAGATCAAGTGTGCAGCAACTCATCAGCCGACTATCAAGGGGAACGGCTTCTGGGGCAAGCATAAGCACCGCTTTGATGGCGTCCACTTTCACTTGCATCGCGTAGTGTTTAATCGTTAGCTCCTCCAAACCCATACGATTCATGAAAAAGCTCAGCCTAACGGCCTATTCAGCGGTGTCAGCAGCGGCGGCATCTATTTTTGCCTTTATCCCCGCGGCCGTCGCTCAGGACTCGACAGAGGAATCGTTCATTCCGAACTACACCGCGGTCAGCATCTATGGTTCCTGGAACGATTCGGCGGCTTTCGATGGCGGAGGAGATATCGATCTCTACGAGCTGTCCACCGGCGCTGATCTGCCGATCATCATGCGCGATGAGTTTAAACTCACCGCTGGGGTTCGCTACCGCTATAACTCGCTCGAATTCGATGGGAGCGACACCATCTTCGCCTCGCAGTCACTTGATCTTCATCGCCTCGAAGTGCCAGCCAATTTGTGGATCGATCGAGGAAAGTGGAAATTCTGGCTGAGACTCCAGCCTGGCATCATGTCAGATTTTGAAGATGTCGGCTCCGATGCCTTTACCATCACGGCCCTCGGATTGGCCTCCTACAAATTGAATGAAAAGCTGAGCATTGCTGGAGGTATCTACTACTCGCAGGACCTTGGCGAAGACCGCATCCTTCCCGCCGTTGGACTCATTTGGCGTCCTTCGCCGCAGTGGTCACTGGCACTGACTGCACCCCGATTTCAAATCGCGTACGCACCAACAAGGAAGTGGCTACTTTCGCTCAATGCCTATCCCAGCGGTGGAAGCTGGAACATTCAAGACCCTGACGGCGAAGGTCAGGCCGACCTGAATCACAGTGCCATCCGCACCGGCATTGGAATCGACCACCAGATCGGCGACACTCCCGCATGGGTGTTCATCGATGCCGGTTTCCAATTCTTACAGGAACTTGAGCTCGACGGGAGCGAGGAAAGCTTTAATCACGACATCGATGGAGCGGCATTCGTCAATTTTGGACTGAAGCTGCGCTTTTAAGCTCCAGACAGCTGATACGCCAGCCCTGAAACTGCGTCATTCTAACGATCACTGGGCTCCAATTGACCAAGCACCGGCACGGAAAAGAGGCCGGAGCACTACTCCACAGAAAGCTGTGGCACTGTTTTTGAGATTTTATCCTCTCAGCTCTTCGCTACAAAAGACAACCGCGACCCGTTTAGGGTTCGCGGTCGGCAATGTTGACGCGACTGTCCGCGCGATCGAAGAAATGGGAGCCAAAATCATCTCCCCCCAAGGGACATTCAGCGGAGCTCGTCACTCCAATCAAGTGAGAGCCCCACGCCGGCCGCTTACTCTGCAGTAAGCGCGGTCAGTTCCTTGGTAAGCTGCTGTTCTAAGTCGGGAAGAAGGCCCACGTGCACTTTGGCAACGTTTCCGTCCTTGTCGACGATCACTGTCTGGGGGATTCCCGAGACCATGTACTGATTGGCGATGGCACCATCTTTGTCCATGGCCACAGTTGGAGCTAGCTTGTGCTGCTCCATGAATCCTTTCACATCGGCTTCTGTTTCGCGCAGATTGACGGCAACGAATTTCACACCCTTTGCGGCGAAGGCTTTGGCAACTTTGTCAATTACCGGCATCGCTTTAACACAGGGCCCACACCAGGTCGCCCAAAAGTCCAGAATCACTACATTCTTCCCCTTCTCGTCGCTTAGCTTGAACTTCCCACCATCAGAAGTGGCAAGCTCAAAGTCTGGAGCTGCTTTGCCCTCCAGCTCCGCTGCGCCACCGCCAGCACCACCACCCTGCATGGCAGCTACGAGTTCACCAAACGTGTTATACTTCTTGAAGTCCGTCAGGTCGGGAAGTTTCAGACTGTCAGCGTCAATTGAAGCGCCTGTCTTCCAATCGGTATAAGTGCAGTCCATGCTCACTTGAAGCGCTCCAAGTTGTGGGCGGGTCTTGGCGAAATCTTCGATCAACGCACCATTGTCAGGAGTGTAGCTGAGAAGCACTGGCGTGTCACCCTTGCCGATCACCATCTCAAATGGGATGACCGCATTTTCGACTGGCAGCCCAACTGGATTGGCTTTGATTTGACCTGTAAGCAAATGCCCAGCGGTTCCTGACACTACTTTCTCTTCGCCCAGTTTGAGTGAAGTGATCAACGACTTCCTACCTTCAGAACCCGCTGCGAACAACTTTTGAAAAAAGGAAACGCCCGGTGTAGCACCAAGCAATGAATTCTCGCCAACGCTTGAATCGTAACCTAGATCAGCGCTCTCAAAAGCGCCTTTGAGATCCTTGACTCCCTCAATTTGGATGTAGCTCTTCTCTCGTTCGAAGACCACGGTAGCCGTCCCATTGGAAAAATGCACCAGAGGAGCTGGAAAGTCCTCTGATGTACCGATGACCGTAAATCCCGCAGGAGAAGACGTGACTCTCTGAGCAATTTTCATCTCATTGCGCCGTTCTCCCATAATCTGGGTGATCGCGTTCAGTGACTGGAACTGAATAGGATTAGACTCGTAGAAGTTAAATGCGTCATCGAGTACCTTTAAGGCTGCCGAATCAATGGCAGCAGTGTCCTGGGCTTGTGCGATGCAGGAGATCGACAAATAGGAAGCAGCTGCAGCAACGACGGTAAAAGAGCGGAATTTCATGAATTTTAGATTTGGACTTGAATGTGGGAGTGACCGACGGGCGTGCGCATTCCAGCGAGATATATTTGCCAATGGCTCTTCCGAACAGCGCAGACAGTCGGGCATGACGCCGAGCGAAGCAACCTCATTCCGGAATTGGACACCTTTCGCCTACCTTTTCCGTCTGATTGGTATCCTAGAAGGCTTGCTAGTCAGGCTGCCGCGAGATAGACCAACTTCGGAATCTTAGAAGTTTAGTTATGCAATGGTATTTCCTCTCTGATACGCAAGAACAAGTCCCCGTGCAGGAAGAGCATCTGGCTGGACTGGTGCAAACGGGCGTCGTCCGCCCGAACACCATGATCTGGAAAGAGGGCATGGATCAATGGATCGCCTGCAGTGAAGCAAAACCCGAACTGTTCGCGCAACGGCAAGTCGTCCCCGTGGTGGGAGCAGCGGCCACCGCCCGACAAACGGCAGCTCTTCAATCCCAGGCTCCCCGCGCAGGAGCAACTCCCGCTAGTGGTATGCAAATGGGCGATGGCCAACTCGTCCGTGAAGCTGCCAGCACCTTCGCTTCGGCATCGATCTGGATGAAATTGATCGGTGTCGTTCTCCTTCTGGTGGGCGTCTTCTGCATTATCTCATCACTGTTTCTCGTCGTTACAGGTGTCAGTGCTCCGAGTGCGCTGATCCCTGCGATCATTGTCAGCCTTATCACAGCAACCATTGGTGCCATCATCATGTGGATGGGAATGCTCCTTTTTCAATCAGCAGGCAAAGCCCAGGAAGCAGCCCTGTCCGGACAGAAACAGGCTCTCATCTCCGCTCTTGAACAGAATTCCAAATTCTTCAAGATCTGCGGCATCACCCTGACACTCACTATCGCAATCTACGGCTTAATTATCGTACTTCTCGTCAGCGGTCTCATGGGCGGAGCGCTTTTCGCCAATCTCCTCCCATCGAGCGACATCGGAGAAATGATGGAAACGGACGGCATCTACCTTGAGGGCGAAGATACGGAAATCGTCGACGACGGCGAAGATATGGAAAACATCGACGACGAGGCTTCCGACATGGAACTCGACGATTTCGATGAAAATACCGAGGACGAAAACTAAGCAGCGTCTGCCACTTGCCCCTCAGAAAAAAGGGATGCGCTACGGATCAATTACGCTAATCTGCCAGCCATGCCGGGCAGGCACCATCTGAGCTGAACCCGAGATCTCTATTTTTGAAATGAAAAAGAAGGCCAAAACACCTCCAAAGAAAAACATTCAGCGCGCCTGGTCATCACAGGTCCTGGATGGAGCAGAACGCGCCCCCAGCCGAGCCATGCTGCACGCAGTGGGCTTCAATCGGAATGACTTTAAGAAATCCCAGATCGGTGTCGCCTCCACCTGGAGCCAGGTCACTCCGTGCAACATGCACATCGACCGACTGGCGCGAGAATCTGCGAAAGGTGTCGACGCTGCTGGCGGAAAAGCCGTCATTTTCAACACGATCACGATCTCTGACGGCATTTCCATGGGAACGGAGGGAATGAAGTATTCCCTTGTGTCTCGTGAAGTGATCGCTGACTCGATCGAGACGGTCACTGGCTGCGAAGGCTTCGATGGCATCGTCGCGATCGGTGGTTGTGACAAGAACATGCCAGCCTGTGTCATGGCGATCGCACGCTTGAATCGACCTGCCGTGTTCGTCTATGGAGGCACCATTCTTCCTGGTTGCCTGGACGGTCGCGACCTTGACATCGTTTCTGTTTTTGAAGCAGTCGGACAGCATGCCAACAAAGAGATCAACGACAAGCAGCTGCGGGCGATCGAGGAAACCGCAATTCCTGGCGAAGGTTCCTGTGGCGGAATGTACACGGCGAACACGATGGCTTCAGCGATCGAGGCACTTGGGCTCAGCCTGCCCAACAGCTCAGCTCAAGCAGCAGTGTCAGACGAGAAAATGATGGATTGCTTCGATGCAGGAGCTGCCGTCCTTCACTTGCTGAAACGAGGCATTTTGCCCAGCGATATCATTTCGAAGCAGGCATTCGAGAATGCGATCACCCTTGTCATTGCCCTGGGGGGGTCAACCAATGCCGTCCTGCATATGTTGGCGATGGCTCACTCGGCAAATGTGCGCCTGTCCATTGACGACTTCACTCGCATAGGGAAACGCGTGCCTGTTCTCGCGGATCTTAAGCCCAGCGGAAAATACGAAATGGCGCATCTGGTTAAAATCGGCGGCACTCTGCCACTGATGAAGATGCTGCTAAACGAGGGTCTGCTGCACGGAGATTGCCTGACGGTCACTGGAAAAACACTAAAGCAGAACCTTGCCAAGGTGAAACCTACCTACGGGAAGAAGCAAACCATCATCCGCGGATTCGATAATCCGATCAAGAAGGACAGCCATCTGGTAGTTCTGTATGGCAACCTCGCTCCCGAAGGTTCGGTAGCAAAAATCAGTGGTAAGGAAGGTGAAAAGTTCACAGGAAAAGCGCGCGTCTACAACTCAGAGGAAGCGGCCATGGACGCCATCCTAACAGACAAAATCAAGAAAGGTGACGTTATCGTGATTCGCCTGGAGGGCCCACGCGGTGGCCCAGGTATGCGCGAGATGCTGGGGCCCACATCAGCTGTCATGGGTCGCGGATTGGGCAAAGACGTCGCTCTCATTACCGACGGAAGATTCTCGGGCGGAAGCCATGGATTTGTCGTTGGTCACATCACTCCTGAAGCATTCGTCGGTGGCCCACTGGCAATCGTAAAAAGCGGTGACATGATCACCATTGATGCCCAAAAGCGTCAATTGTCGGTGGCACTGACACAAAAAGAAATCAGCACGCGTCTGGCGAAATGGAAGCAGCCAAAGCCCCGCTACCGCCGAGGTGTTCTCTCCAAGTATGCTCGCACGGTAACATCGGCATCAAAAGGCGCGGTCACCGATGCCGACGAATAACTGGACTGACAAAAAGAAAGCCACAGCGCCCTCGAGGCTGAGAACGCTCGACCGGTTGCCGAAACCGGCGCGCGAATGCGTAGCGGCGACCTGATTTGGTTTACAAGAACCGGATTCGGTTTCCGCCTGACGTCCCCTTTCCTCAAGAGCACTGGGCAAAATCGATGACTGCCCCAGTCAGCCTCACTTTCCGAAGAGACCAGCCTGAGGCACGAGAATTCGATCCCCTGGCTTCACCTTCACATCGGCTTCTGGCGTGACTGAGATCCGCTTCAAGTCGTGCGTACTGACCTTACCATCGCGAATGAGTTGCACTTTCCTGACATTAGCAAAATCAGAGAAACCACCACGTGAACTGAGCGCCGACATCAGGGTCAGATCATGGCGATAGGCAACATCGCCCGGCGCACGCACTTCACCCGCCACCGAAACGAAACGAGTCGGTCTCTGCTGATCAATCGCCACGAGCACCCGGGGATCGGTGAAAATGCCAGCTTCGACGTATCGAGTCTCGACCGATCTGGCGAGAACGGATGGACGCTTGCCTGCAGCGGGAATTTCCTTTTCTAAATATGGCAGTCGGACTGTCCCCTCACCCGTCACCGTGTATTCGCCAGAGATACTCGATTGATCCTTCGCTGGCACTCCCATTAGTTTCAGCTGCACTACATCCCCGCCCCTCAACGTCACTTCCTCCGCCTGAAGATTCCCTGTCCCCATTCCGGTGATGATCGTTAAGAATAGAAGCCCACGGTTTTTAATCACTTGATACACTTTCATACCACGTTGTGACAGCCATGCCGCCTGATCGTTCAAGAGTTCCTAACATTGCACCCACTTTGTTTTGCAAAGAAAGCTATGCGGATCAATACTCTACAGCTGTTGTCATGAACTGGTCTACGATCTGCCTTGCAGAAGCGACATCAGGAGCCCCGGACACGAGTATCTCAACGACCTGGCGTGCACCCAATGCTTCGCCGCGCAAAGCCTTGGCGAGACGTCCGATGCGCTCGCTGCTTCCCCCTCCACCGTTGAGCCCCTCCGACTGAGCATCCCATTTGGCAAAGAACACATGCATCGGCCCTTCGCTCCAGGTATCGAAGGTGAGCGGCACGCGAGATGCAGACCATTTCCCTTCGAACTGGAGGTCAACTCCCGACGCCGGAAGGCAGACTTCCGGACGATGAACGTCTGCAAACGAAGAGATTTTGCCAGCATCCCAATGAAAAAAGAAGAGATCGCAACGCACCCCATCCGCTGGCTCCCAGACCGCATATTGCCCGTCCGAGTAGCGCAGGATCTCGCGCGCATCACCACCGATTGATCTTCGTTCAATGGAGGGGCTCAGGCGATCCCAGTCCACTTGCAGTGGCGAAAAAGCTGGGGGTTCGTTTCTTTGAAACCACAACGTTGCAGTCGCAAGGGAAACGGCGACGCTTGCTCCAAGAGCAATCGCACCACGCAGCGGCAATGCTCCAATTCGAGCGTCCGCGCCGGCAGACGGCTGTGAACGTCCTTGATGCCCGCGCCTTGAAAGCGCCCAGGTGCACACCCCCAGCAAAAGGAACAACATCATCGCCGTTCCGCCCCCCAGTCGATCATGAAACACATCGAGGCGCTCCTGTTCCCATCCTGCTGCGCCAGCAAAAACCAACAGAATTGCGCGACTGATGTTGAGAACGGCAGCAATGACACTTCCCGCAACAACCAGAATCGCACGACGCCCCCAGGTCAATCTGACGAGTTCGCCAAAGAACCAGGCTGCCATCAAAGCAGCCTGAAATGATCTCAATCCACTGCACGCATCTTTGATCCCTAACTTCACACCATTCGCAAGCACAATGACATTTCCACGAAAGTCGGCGGGAATTCCGGACAGATTCGCCACTTCCACAGCGCCCTCAGCGACCAAGCGTGACAGCCCCTGAATCACAGGCTGCTCAATCAAACTGAGCCAGGGAATCGCGAGGAACAGTAGCATCAGTCCCGGCACGAACCGGAACGCCCAATTCCACCCAGCCAGTGACTTCAACCACACTACACTCCCCACGAAGGCAACTATTCCGTACATCCAAAACGCAGCACGCCAATCTGGATTCGCTCGAATGATCAATTCACAGGGAAGCAGAGAGAAACCGAGAAAAACGGCGATCACCATCAATCGGTCGGACGGCAACAGATTATTACTCCGATCTTTCCACCTGCGGAAGAGCAGGAGGATCACCAGGAAGGGTACCCAGAATCCATACCGATAGGTTTCGCTCAACGTCCACTCAATGCGCAGCCTCCAGACCAATCCCGCCCAGAGGGCAACAACAGGAAGCCAGACTACCAGAACTGGCAGCACACCTCTGTGAGCCCACGGGCCAACTGCTTGCACGTCTTTGATAGGAAAACCTTGAAAATTAGGGAAACTGTATGATAATTATTAGAATTATCAAGAAACTCTACAGATTTCTCTTCCCACGCAATCCACGCACACCTATCCAGGTAGCCGCGTTGACTGGTATTCTGGTGCTCTGTATCGGGGGTGCCGCTGTTTTTTCATTGCCGGTTTATCGCGGGATTAAAAAATGGAGAGCGAGCGGACTACTCAGTGACGCCCTCGTATCGTTGGAGGGAAACGATGCCAGTTCTGCGCGCAAGGCAGCCACCGCTTCGCTCAAGCTCAATCCCGGCTCACTCGATGCCCTTCGTGTCGTCGCTAAGAGCTCTGCTGAGGAAACGATTGTTGAGTCGCTTTTGCTCCATGAGAAAGTCATCCTCGCAGGTGGCGACTCCCCCGCACCTGAAGATCTACGCAACTACATTCGCCTCTGTCTCAAGACCAATTTTCGAGCAGCCAGTGAGCGAGCGCTCAATCTCCTGATGACTCACTATTCTGACGACGCGCAGAACTGGGTGCTGGCTGGGGAGTATCTTCTCGCTGAGGGAAATCGAGAGGAGGCATTGAACGCTGCCAACAAAGCGCTTTCGATAGACTCTCAAAGTATTCCAGCACGCCTACTTGGCTTTAAAACCGCCCTGTGGTCGCTCGATGCAAAGATTCGAAAGGCCGCGGTTTCACAGTTGCTGTCGCTTGGGAACGGTTCAAGCGCAGACAGACTGGAAGCGCTTGCGATACTAGCTCTGGCCCCTCATGAGCTTTCCGATACCACAGCTGCGGCAACTGCGGCCGGACTGCGATCTCATAAGCTCAGCAATGCTGATGCTAAGCTGTTGGCAGCATTGTTAGATTACCGACACGCGAAATCGGACCAGCAGCGGCAAGAGATCACTAAGGAAGTGGTTTCTGCGTTTTTCGATTCTAATACGGATGCATTGTTAGGATGGCTTCACCTGACTCAACAACATGAAACGATTATCAGCCTGTTGCCTGAAGAACGGGCACTTAAAAATCGCAGTGAATTCAGCGCACTGGCAACTGCGCTTCAAGTCACCGATCGCGATCGTGATCTACTGAGGATCTTCTCCGAAAACGAGGGGTATATCCCCATGGACTCGTTTCATCTTCATCTGATTCAGATGCACAGCCACAAGAAGGTGGATCAGGCAGCAGCAGCCTCAAGTCAGTGGAATCAGGCGATGAGAAAAGCCCGACTGCAGAACCCGGAGGTGTCGCTGATCCTCATCGCTCAGTGGTGTGATCGCCACGGGCACATCACCGAGGCCATCGAAGCTTACGAGACACTCGTCGACCAGCATCGAGACATGGTGGCTCACTGGTATGATGCTCTCGTCCGACTTTACCGAGCAAGCGGAGACACGAAACAGTTGCTCCAATTGAGCAGAAAACTTGCTGATGCGTACCCTAAGAGCACCGTCTACAAGCACAATGCCGCTTATCTTGAGATCATCACCGATGCCTCTTCTATGGAGGAGGCAGTGCATGCCCTCAAAGAGATCACCCTCGATCAACCTCAAGCAATCGGTTCACGAATCGCCTTGGCACTCGGCTACCAGAAAATGGGCAAAGCGCCCGATGCTCAGGCAGCGATCGAAGGCTTAGATCGCGGGGAACTCTCTGCTTTGGATCAATTGATCCTCGATATCGTGGCTGTCGGATCACCCGCGAGTGGTGAGTCTTCTGCTCGCAAAGCATTACAGATTTCCCTTCTCCCGGAAGAGAAATCTCTGTTCGGTTTCAGACCTGCCAACTGAAACGAATCTTTCCGATCAACGCTTGCGGCGCAGAGGAAACCATAATCCAGTTCCCAACAGAGCGATTGCAGTAAAGCCGGCAGCAGGTTCAGGAATCACCAGACTGTCGACATCATCGATATAGAGGTAACTTTCGACCGCTGTATCGGTGGAGTTAGACACTCCGAATCCGATCGTATAAGTACCTGTAGATGGCAATGCATAGGAGAATGATTGCCATCCTGTTCCTCTACCAAACCCCTGGCCACTGGTAGTAGCTTGCGCAGCTGAACTACTATTCACATCAGATAATAGAATGATGTCCGTGCCAGTGATCCCTGGCCCGCTGATGGTGAAGAACGACATGTCGTTATAAGGAGGGTAATCGTTACGCCAGAAATTCCAGTCGAAAGAAATGTAGCTGCTTGCACCATTGATCGTCCGAGTCATGACGCTTCCATTGGTGACAGTCGGGTTGGTAGGGTTACCAGACAATCCATTGCTGAAGGATTGCAGCTGACCACTCAACAATCCCAGAGCCGATTCCATTGCGGATAGACTTACACCTCCTGTGTTCCGCAATCGAGCTTCCCCACTGGAAACCCACACTACACCACTCGTCGACCAGCCCGTCAGCCCGGAACTGAAATCGCCATTAGTGATCGTCGCTTCGGACTGCGTTGCACCAATGGCCAGCAGTACCAACAGTGACGCAGCTGTGAGGAGAGGAGACTGCATATTTATTGTGGTAATTATGGATAATATAAGTCACACCACCAGCGATCGCAAGCAATCAAACTTAACAACCTACTGTTAAATTACTTACGACAACCAACCATCAATTTGCTCTGCGACAAATGAGTCATCGTGCAAATTCGGATATGCTCTGCAAATTCGGTCAATTTCCTCCGACTGCCCCGGTGAGAGGACTTCATTGGGATTCAGACACCTCACCGAAGGCAGCAGTTTCTGGCGCCGCAGCACTTCCATAATTCCTGGAATACACCCTGCGAACCCATTTGCGGCGTCGAATAGTGCAGCATTTGCATCCGTCAGGCTGACATTGTATTCCAGCCAGGCACGATCGACACACGGATCATCCGCTTCTTTCTTAATCCGTTCCAATACCTCCACGGCACGGCTGGTCCACACTCCCCACTGCCCCAGCAGCCCACCGACAATCCTTCTTGTGACCTGCCCCTGTGGCCCGCGATAGGTGTAGGGAGTGAGGAGATCGGCGACAATATTGTCATCGTTCCCCGTGTAGAGCGCGATATCGTCGCGCCCAGCCTCGATCACCGCACGGACGACATCCCAAGTCTGGTAGCGGTTAAAAGGAGCCATTTTGATGGCCACAACATTCTCAATCTCGGCAAACTCACGCCAGAATGCGTAAGAAAACACGCGACCACCCACTGCCGGTTGAAGATAAAAGCCGACAAGCGGGATCATCTCTGCGACCTCCCGACAGTGATCTAGAATCGCGGTGTCCGATTGATCGCTCACGGCAGCCATGCTGAGCAGGCCAGCGTGATAACCGAAACCTAGCGCAGTCTCCGCTTCGCTTACAGCCTGCTTGGTTCCACCACACAGACCAGCAAGTTTCACCATGGCATGTTCGCTCTGATCCGAGAGTCGGTCAATTTCTTCCCCGGCGAGCTCAAGCACAGGCTCGAAAAGACCATGTTGAGGTTCTCGGATCTCAAACTGAGTGGAATGCACACCCACTGCAAGCCCACCGGCACCCGAGGCAAAATAATAGCGCACCAAAGCCCGCTGATGCTTTTCAGACCAAGTGCCATCGTCATTGAGCGCCAGAGGCGTCGCAGGGATGACCAGTCCATCAAGCAGGAATGAGCGAATGACGTCAGTGCTCAAAGGGAGATAGTGGTGATCGTTGATTGAGGTATCATTGTGCAGCAGCAGGCTCCGCCTCCACCAGCGCCTTTAAATTCGCCAGACCTTCCTCGTAATCGGGCCCTATCATTCCTTCCATCACCAGCCCGAACAGACGCTCCACCGCAGAATCCAGCTGCGTATCCATGCCCCAGACGACACGGGTTCCAGCGCCATCACTGCCAAACTTCCAGAACGAGGTAGCGGTCCCCTGATCACCAAAATCGAGCAGCGTTTCGATGGCTGTATTTTCAGTAGTCGCTGTGATCAGCTGGGAACCGTTCCCTTGAGAATCACTTTCCCAGATAGACTTCTGTCCGATACCAGATTCTGGCCCCTCATAGCGGACTTTCATCTCTGGATCTCTCAGATTCCAAGGCGACCAGGCCAGCCATTTCTTTAGGTCTTTCACCTGCGCATAGACTTTTTCTGCGGGGGCATTGATGACAATCGAACGCTCGATATGCACCTTCGAAGGCAGCAGAAAACTCACTGCAAACAATCCTGCAATAATGACAACCAAGGCTATGAGCAGCCATTTCAAGAATTTCATCGGAGCAACTTAACAAGGGCACCCTATCGTCGCAACATTCTTTATCGGAAGCTTCAGAGCAAATGCCCAGCAACAGAGTCGGCCAGCATTTTCCCCGCATTCGTGAGCACCAGACGCCGATCTTTGAATTCGACATAGCCAGCGTCGACCAGTTCATTCATCTCCTGGTCGTGTCCAGAACCGACGACGTCCAGGGACACACCCCGACGAGTCCGCAACTCCAGGGCTAACCGTTCACAGCGCCAGGCCGCATCGTCCAGCCTCTCACCGGGAAGGGCTGCAGCACCTCGCGATCGAATCTGTTTGATATAACCTTCAGTGCTACAAACATTCTGCCAGCGCTCGCGAGCATGAGTCGAAAAAGCACTGGGGCCGAGCCCGATGTAGTCCCTGCCTTCCCAGTAGCCGCGGTTGTGTGCAGACTGGTGTTCGGGTTGCGCGTAATTCGAAATCTCATAGTGCTCAAATCCCGCAGCCCCTAACATTGACATCGCAGCTTCAAAAAACGGCACATCCGCTTCATCGTCCTGCCTGTAGATTCCGCGTTTCAATCGATCGAAGAACTCTGTGTCTTCCTCATAGTTGAGATTATAAGCAGACACATGGTCCGGTTCTAACGCTACTGTCCTCTCGAGCGTCTGAGTCCAGGAACTCAACGTCTGACCAGGAATTGAGAACATGAGATCTAGACTGACCTTGGCGAACCCAGCACCACGTAAGACTCGAAACGACTCCTCAGCTTGCTCTGGCGAATGATCGCGCCCCAGCGTCTGCAATGTAGCAGAATCCCATGACTGCACACCAAGGCTGGCCCGGCTGATCCCGTTTCTCTGCAACAACTCCGCCTTTGCCGAATCAAATGTCATCGGATTCATCTCCATCGACCATTCCTCCAGCCCTGCCGGATCCGTGTCCAGAGCCACCACCAATTCTGGCAGAAACCATTCCAGATGCGATTGACTGATCATACTGGGCGTCCCTCCGCCAAAGTAGATCGTTTCCAGCGCCAGTGGCCACCGCTCTTTTGCCCCTTTCGCCTCGACAATTAAGCACTCAAGAAACTCCCGCATATCTGTATTCCCTGGCTGATGCTTAAAAAAGCTACAGTAGGGACAAATTCGATGGCAGAACGGGATATGAATGTAGAGGTGGCGAATGGACAACGGCTTGGGCAGGTGAATTTATCAAGGGAATGCTTGAATCTTAGGACAGGTGTGTCCAGAGAAGTGGTTACTGTTACCCTACTATGTCCGAACTTCGCAAAGAGATCCTCGCTGGTGTTTCCCGGTCGTTCTATCTTTCGCTCAATGTGCTGCCCGAACCCGTGCGAGCACCGTTCAGCCTCGCCTATCTCCTGGCACGGGCCGCAGACACGGTGGCAGACACAGATGCCGTCCCTGCGCGAGAGCGGCTCGAATTCCTTAAACGCATGCACATTCGCGTTTGCGAAGGCAGCGAAGATGCACCGCTGGCAGATGACCTGTGCACTGCACTGACGGACAAGCTTGATCACCCCAAAGAGCGACTGCTTCTGCAGCGGTTCAATCAGTGTCTCGAATGGTTCGACGGATCTCCTGCTGACGAAAAACAGGAGATCAAACGCGTCCTCGAAACCATCCTGAGAGGGCAAAGTCTGGATGTAGAAAGATTTGAATTGCAGGATGGAGCCAGCGCCTTGCCAAATGCCGAAGCCCTCGATGAATACACTTACCTGGTCGCCGGCTGCGTAGGCGAATTCTGGACCAATCTCTCGGCGATGAAATTACAGGAAAACTTCACCGCCGATCCACTGGAGACGATGCTCGAACGCGCGCGGCGTTTTGGTAAAGGCCTGCAACTGGTCAATGTCATCCGCGATTTCCCAAAAGACCTTCGCGAGCGCGGTCGCTGCTACTGGCCGTTGCCGGAACTTCACGCCGCCGGCTTGCCCGAAGGCACACTATTAGAAACACTTCTGGACTCGCAGGAAACCGTCCAACGCGTTTCTGCACCGTGGAAGAAATTGTGCCGTGAACACCTTGCCGAAGCCATGGACTATGTGCATGCAGTGAAAAATCGCCGCACCCGCCTGGCCACTGCCCTGCCAGTGCTGCTCGCCTATAAGACCCTGGATGCCATCGAGGCAGCGGACTGGCAAACTTACCTGGGAGGCATCAAGGTGAATCGGAAGATTGTCCGACGCGAACTCCTGCGCAGTGTCCGAATCGCAATGTTTCGTTAATGACACCTGCAGAGCCCAAGTAATTCCTTGGCGCAGCCATTCACAGCAGGTTAGGCTTCTGAGACTAAGCCTGTGATGAACATCTGTAAGATTCCTCCCCTTCTCAGCTCGCTCCTGATTGCATCAGCGATCACAACTCTGGCGGATACCAGCCCCTTCCACCACTGGCAAATGGGAGATGCCTCTTTTGCAGGGCGCACACTGGAAGCGATCATCGGCCCAAATGCGATTGCGCTTCAGGAACCTGAAATAGAAGATGGTGCCCTGCTCCTCGATGGCGAGTCTCGCATCGACATCACCGGAATTTCTGCAACCGACCTTCCAGCGAAAGCACTGACTGTCGAAGCCACTGTTGCGATCGAACAGGGACAGAAATGGGGCAACATCATTGGGTACTTCCAGGACAACGGCAGCTACGAGCGGGGATGGTCGCTGGGCTACAATGAGAGGAACTTCATGTTCTGGCTTTCCACCGGGAGCTCCATGGTCGTGTTAACCTCGGAAACGGAATACGTGAAGGGATCGTTCCATCACGTGGCAGCCACCTTCGATGGAACTGAAATGAGACTCTTCATCGACGGAAAGCTCGATGCCTCCAGCAAAGGGGCAAGTGGAGAAATTGCTTACCCAGATAAGGCATTCTATACCATTGGAGCCTATCGCGATGACGATGAACTCTACCCTATGATGGGAAAAATTCGCGACGTGCGCGTGTTTGATTCCATCGTAGCAGACTCCGAATTAGAGGCACGTGGCGCTTCTGCAGGGCAGGAAAAGAAAGGCAGCCGCACCTTACAATATGCCATTCGCCCCTACCTCCAGTTCACGTCCCCTGACACAGCGAGAATTACCTGGCAATCCAGCAGCACTGGTCGAGGCGCAGCCAACTTTGGGACAACACGCAAGCTAGGGAAAATTGTACCGGCAAAACGGCATGCATCCGGATTGGATGAAGTGACACTAACAGGCCTGACTCCCAATACTCTTTACTATTACAAGTTGGCATCGATGGACTCCGGAAAGCGCATCCTGAGCCGCACCTACGAATTCAACACCTCGATGAACTACACGCAGGCATCGCTTGCGGGGACGACAGCAGACCTGCCACTCGCTTCTCAGGTTATATCGCACTCTGCCGTCAGCAAAGGATACGCGATTCTATTGGAGGAGGCTGGCAATCTCGCCGCCAGCATTGCCGCGGAAACAGAACTCTCAGTGTTCGTTTTTGATACTGATGCGGATCGCGTCGAGGCACTGCGCAAACGATTCCTCAAGGAAGGCACTTATGGTCACAGAATCTCAGTATCGCTCGTCGACAGTAGCGAACAATTGCCCGTCACCAGTTGCTTTGCCAATTTAGTAGTGGCTCCGCAACGATTGCGCTCGCCGGAAATTGATCGCATTCTCGCCCCTGGCACAGGCAGAGCGTGTTTTTTGAACGACCGCAGTGAACTGGCTCAAACCATCAGCCGCCCTCCACTTGAAGACACCGGCCAGTGGACGCACCAATACGGCGACGCCGGCAACAGCACCAATGCTGGCGAATCACTCGGCGGTGCCACCTCGACAGATGACCTCACCTTGCAATGGATCGGCAGGCCTGGCGGTGATTTCGGTATCGACCGACAGTCGCGGATGCCAGCCCCACTTGCCGCTGGCGGCAGACTCTACCACCAGGGAATGAGCAGACTGATCGCCCTGGACGCCTACAATGGTTCCGTCCTATGGGGAATGGAGATCCCCGACCTGCGTCGACTGAATATGCCACGTGACTGCAGCAACTGGTGCGCCGATACCGATCGCCTGTTTGTTGCCGTCGAAGAACGCGCCTGGATTCTCGATGGTGTCACTGGCGAGCGAGTGTCGACCTTGCAACCTGCCCCACTTCGTTCTGGCGAGCGACTCAACTGGGGATACATCGCCCGACACAACGACAAGCTGTATGGCAGCAATACACGATCGAATTCCGTCTACACTCGTTACTGGGGCGGCGAGGCCTGGTTTGACGAAAAGGAAGGTGAAGGCACTGGCAAAGTGTGTAGCGACAACTTTTTTGCCTATGACCTCAAGGATGAATCGATTGCCTGGAGTTACGAAAATGGCATCATCATCAATCCAACGATCGCGCTTGGCGGTGGCAAGGTGTTCTTTGTCGAGTGCCGGCATCCTTCCATCAAGGCGGCCGAAGAACGCCAGGTTTCTGCCAGGGAGTTGTGGCAGGATCAATACCTCGTGGCACTGGACGCAGAGACAGGAAAACTGCTCTGGGAAACTCCCATCGATACAGTAGATGGCGTCACCAGTTTTTACCTGCAACACAGCCCGCACGGCATCGTCATTACCGCTTCGAACAAAGAGTTCTTCATCTACAATTTCAATCCTGAAAGTGGAGAGCTGCAATGGAAGAAATCCAATGCCTGGCCGGATGATCACCACAGTGGGCACATTCAACACCCCGTCATCGTCGGTGATACGCTGTATCTTCAGCCAAATGGTTACTCGATGGTGACGGGTGAAACCGTTACCACCAACGTCGGAAAACGCAGTGGCTGCACGACATATATCGGAGTCCGAGACGCCCTCATCTATCGCGGTTCTGCCCGGCAGGTATCCATGTGGGATCGTAAGACTGAGAAGGTGAGTGCGTGGGATCGATTGCGGCCCAGTTGCTGGCTGAGCGTCATCGCCGCGGAGGGAATGGTGTTAGTGCCAGAGGGCGGTGGTGGATGTTCGTGCGGAGGTTGGATGGAAACCTCACTGGTGCTCGCGCCACGTTCACTGGTTACTTCAAAGGAGGAAGGACAGTGATCATTCCATCTACACTGCTTTCACTCTTTCTTTTCGCGGTCACCCTGGTGCAGGCCGCGGATTGGCCAACGTTCCAACATGACAATCGACGGAGTGGCGTTACTCGCGAACAGCTGACCTTGCCGCTTAGAGAAGCCTGGCACTACGAGTCACCCGTGCCACCTCAGACAGCTTGGACCGCGCCAGCCAAATGGGACGCCTACTCGGGCAACAAAGGACTGCAGTCGATGCGCAACTTTGATCCGGCCTTCTACGTCACCGCAGCGGGTGACCATGTATACTTTGGTTCATCAGTGACCAATTCCACGCACTGTCTCAACGCTGAGAGCGGCGAAGAACACTGGACATTTGTCACCGGTAGCGCAGTTCGTCTTCCACCAACGTTGAGCCAGAAAGAACAACGGGCATGGTTTGGATCGGACGACGGCTACATCTATTGCGTCGATTCGATCTCTGGCGAACTCGTCTGGAAGCACACACCAGTTACCGAGCCCCGCTGGATTCCCAGCAATGGCAAATTAATTTCTCCGTGGCCAGTGCGCACTGGAGTTCTAGTTAAAGATGGGGTCGCCTTCTACGGCGCTTCACTCGTTCCCTGGGATCCATCTTACCTGATCTCGGTTGATGCCAAGCAGGGATCGCCCCGGTTCATTCGCCAGCATCCTGGAATGACGTTGCAAGGGGCATTGCTTGCTTCAGCTGATCACCTCTACGCCCCGCAGGGACGCAGTGCTCCACTTCAATTCACCATTGATGATGGTCAAATGCTGGGAGCATTAGGCGGTAGCGGTGGCGTCTATTGCATTCTTACAGAGGATGACAAGTTCATCGCTGGCCCCAGCAACCAGAAGGAATCTGGCGACGTCGTACGCATCTCTGAAGCAACTGGGCGGCAATCGATTCTTTCGATCTCGGGCAGCAATCGCATTCTTGTCTCTGGCGACTGGGCTTACCTGCACAAGGGAAGAGAGATCACTGCGCTCAATCGCAAGCGCTACTTTTCACTTCAAGAAGAGAAAAACTCGATCAATGAACGAATTACCGCACTGGCGAAACGTAAGACAGCACTCAAAGGAAAAACGGATTCCGCATCAAAAAGGATGCTTGAGGAGATCACAGCTGAAGAGAAAAAGGGCAAAAGCGCCCTGGCTCGCCTGACTGCTGAGCAATCGAAGTGCTACACCTGGACACTGCCCGGCAAGTCGATTCCTTTCGGTTTCATGCTTGCTGGCAACACGCTCTTCATCGGCGGCGAAAACACGGTAATGGCCTGTGACGCAGACAGCGGACGCACCTTGTGGGAAGCTCCCGTTTCAGGCAAAGCTTATGGACTCGCGGCCGCTGAGGGTCGTCTCTTCGTCAGTACGGATCGCGGATTCATCTATTGCTTTCGACCATGATGCGGATTCTGACACGTGCCCTTCTCATCTTAACACTAGCCTCGCTCTCTGCGATCGCTTGCCAGGTACCTGTTTTTCGCTATGCCCTGGAGCGCTGGGAAGCCGATGACTATCGAATCGTGGTCTTTGAAAAAGGAGCACGCTCAACGGAAACATCGGCGCTCATCGATCGCTTGCAGAATGTGTCGCGACATGCCGGTTCGTCTGAGGGACACGCAAACCTGATTGTCGAATTTGCTGACATCGAGAACCTGACAGACGCACAACAATGGTCGCTGCTCGACTGGGACAGTATCGACACTTTCCCCGCGATGCAGATCTACTATCCGGAATCGACCGGCATCGAGCCCCCACTGTGGCAAGGAGATTTCAATGCCACCACTCTGGAGCAGCTCATTGCATCGCCGACACGCATTGAATTGACCAAACGAATCACGGCTGGCGATTCTGCAGTCTGGTTGCTGCTAGAGTCGGGCGACAGTGCTGCCGATCGGCTTGCCGAAGAGTCTCTTAATGAAACACTCGCGGAAGTCTCATCAAAAATGGAAATCCCAGAAGGGGTCATCCGCCCAGAGGAACTGGCAGACGCAATCAATTCTGAAGAGAATCCTATAGAAATGGACGACGTTCTTCGTTCGCGGATTCCGCTCAAGATCGCCTTTTCAGTTCTTCGCATCGACCCAACGGATCCTGCGGAAGCGATCTTTTGCAAAATGCTGACGGCCTCCGATGAGCGTAGTGCTCGGCCACAGGCGATTCCTGTCTTCGGTCGTGGACGCAAGATGCCGGGTATTGACACGGCACAGTTTACGGTTCCAGCCATCGGCGGTGCCACCGCTTATCTGTGTGGTGCCTGTTCCTGCCAGGTCAAGGAGCAGAATCCGGGGCTCGACCTGATGATCAACACCGACTGGTCGCGCCACCTTCAGGATGGCCTCATCGCCACCGAGCGAGAACTGCCACCATTGACTGGCGCAGGCGACATCATCACCGATAAAGAAGCTGAAGAAACGCCGCCCCCGCTTCCCTCTGGCGCCCACACTGCCGAGGGTCTGCCTTTGCTTTCCACAAGCCTGTTCGTCACCATTGGACTGGTGATCGCTGGCGTCATTGCTGGCTCCGTGTGGCTGCTGCGACGGCGCTAATTTGTCTCGCCTGCTCCGGTTTTAGCCGGCACCATCGGGTGCCCACTATGAAAGTATCCCGATCGATCAGGAACTTCCTGACACTCACTCTTTTTCTAAACGCCCACGCCACTATCATGGCCGCAGACAGAATCACTGGAAAACCGTTCGCGACACGTTCCGAAGTCATCGCGCAGCACGGCATGGCAGCAACCAGTCAGCCACTCGCCACGCAGGTAGCGCTCGATATTCTCAAAGCAGGCGGCAGCGCTGTAGATGCGGCGATCGCCGCGAATGCGATGCAGGCCCTGACGGAACCAACGTCGTGCGGGATTGGCGGCGACATTTTTGCCATCGTGTGGGACAACCAGTCGGAAAAACTGTACGGACTCAACGGCAGCGGCCGCTCGCCCATGTCCCTAACTCGTGAGGAATTCGCCAAGCTCGGGTTAACCAAGATTCCGCCCTTTGGACCGCTATCTGTTTCCGTTCCCGGCTGCGTCGATGGCTGGGCAGAATTGCATAAGCGATTTGGAAAATTGCCCATGCAGGAAGTCCTCGCACCTGCGATTCGCTACGCTCGCGATGGCTTTCCAGTATGTGAACTCACCGCCTTCTACTGGGATCGCTCGCGAGACTATCAGGGCAAGGAATACGGATTCGCCGAAACGTTTCTCCCCAATGGCAAAGCACCACGCAAAGGAGAAATCTTTAAGAATCCCGGCCTGGCCGACACACTGGAACGCATTGCAAAGGAGGGAGCAGACAGTTTCTACAAAGGTGACATCGCCGAGACGATCGCTTCTTCAGTCAAAAAAGCGGGCGGCTACCTCTCAGAAGCCGACCTCGCGAGCCACCGCTCAGAATGGGTTGAGCCCGTCTCCATGAACTACCGTGGCTACGACATCTGGGAGCTTCCTCCGAATGGCCAGGGCATTGCTGCACTACAGATACTTCAGACATTAAAAGGATACGATATCCGCTCCTTCGGGTTCGGAAGCACCGCGCACGTTCACTACTTCGTCGAAGCAAAGAAACTAGCGTTCGAAGACCGTGCGAAATTTTACGCCGACCCCGCATTCAACGAGATTCCAGTCGCGGAACTTATTTCTGAATCGTATGCCAACGAGAGACGAAAACTCATCAATCCCGATCGCGCAGCCTCCCGCTATGATGCTGGCAATCCAGCGCTCGAACGTGGCGACACCGTGTATCTGACAGTCGCTGACAGCGAGCGAAACATGGTCTCACTGATTCAGAGTAATTACCGGGGGGTCGGTTCAGGTGTATGCCCTGATGGGCTCGGATTCTCACTGCAGGATCGCGGAGAACTATTTACGCTGGAAGACGGTCACTTCAACTCTTACGCACCTGGCAAACGTCCGTTTCATACCATCATTCCTGCCTTCGTAACTAAAGATGGAAAGCCGTTCATGAGCTTTGGCGTCATGGGTGGTGCCACTCAACCGCAGGCGCATGCGCAGATTATCATGAACATCGTCGACTTCGACATGAATCTTCAGGAAGCAGGCGATGCACCACGCATCCTCCACTCCGGCTCGTCTCAGCCGACCGGAACTCAGATGATCGATGGCGGCTACGTCAGTCTGGAAAGCGGCTTTGATCGCGAAACGGTTCGAGATCTCGTTAAGCGAGGCCACACGATCAGAGAAGCCGTTGGAGCATTCGGTGGATACCAGGCAATCCAATACGATGAGGAAAATGGTGTCTATCTGGGCGCTTCAGAATCCAGAAAGGATGGACAAGCCGCCGGTTACTAGCATCTTCTTCGTATGCCTTCCATTTCCAGGAAACTCATCACTTCGGCACGAACCCTGTGCGATGCCCTCGCGCCCCTCGCTTTTGGGGATCCCGTCACGCACGTCTACAATCCGCTCGAATATGCTCGCAAGCCGCACGAGAAATTCCTCCGCACCTATGGCGACAGCAAGCGCAAGGTCGTATTGTTAGGAATGAACCCCGGCCCATTCGGAATGGCGCAGACAGGCGTCCCCTTTGGCGAGATCGCAGCCGTTCGGGACTGGATGAAAATCACCGCGCCAGTCACCAAGCCAGAAGATGAGAACCCCAAGCGCCCGATCGAAGGATTTGACTGCACTCGTTCAGAAGTGAGTGGCCGCCGCCTGTGGGGGCTCGCCGCCGAACGATTTGCATCACCCGAGGCATTCTTCGAAGATCACTTTGTCCTCAATTACTGCCCACTTGTATGGATGGAAGCTGGTGGCCGCAACGTCACTCCAGACAAATTACCCGCAGCAGAAATGGCCCCCGTCCACAGCGCCTGCGAGGCCCACCTGAAAGAAGCCCTTGAAGCCCTGCAGCCCGAGTGGGCAATCGGCGTCGGTGCCTTCGCTGAAAAACGCCTGCTCACCATCGCCCCTTCCCTCACCTTCCAACCAAAAATCAACAAAATCCTTCACCCCAGCCCAGCAAGCCCCGCCGCAAACAAAGGCTGGGCAGAAAAAGTCACCCAACAACTCGAAACATTGGGTGTCTGGTAGAAAAACGCGTCGCTGATTGGTTGTTAGCGAACTCTCATCATCGCCACCTCATGGATTATGCCAGGAGAACGGCTAAATCTCAGTTCAACCACCATTTCTTAAATCGCGCAGCGTCCGCAAGCTTCCCAACGCTTGCTTTGGCACCCGAGCACCGCCAGTAGCGCGTTTCACTCCGAGTCGCCCCCGATTCTTCTCAAACACCGATTCCACAAAAGCAGCACTGCCCAGCGCCAGTCCATTCACAAAGTAACCAATCCGATGCCGCAGCAACTCAGGTGCTGGCAACTCAAAATCGCGTGCCTCTTCCGCCTCAAATTCTTCCGGCGTCATTCCCTTTCGCACCACGCGACCTTCTTCATCACGCACCTGCTTCCCTTCCTCCATCAGCAATCGCCGATACCGCTTGTGCACCTTACGCCAGGCATCGCCATCGCGCCGAGGCGCGTCAGCCTCCCCCAGAAATTCATAGACGCCATTGCGCGCCACACCTTGTCCCTTCAGCGCCTCCGCATACCCGCACCACCGCCACTCGCGCGGATCCTTCACGATTCCTGCTCGCACAGAATTGAGATCAATGTAAGCCGCCACCGTCGCCAGCACGCCAGCATCGCCTTGCACTAACACACTCTTAAATCGATCCTCCCAAAGCGGCCCAACCCGCTCGGTACGCTTGTTATACCACTGGCTGAACCGTTGCTTCACCTCACCAACAAACGCCGACAAATTGTATAGCCGATCAAGAAACGGCTTCTTAAACCGCGCAATCTCCTCCTCCAGCGTCAGCCCAGGAGCATCCGTCGCAAAAAAGCTCTCCGCCTCAGCTTCGTCACCACCATCCTCCTCCCCATCTCCCTCCTCAATCCTGAACGCTCGAGCCGCCACCGACAACGGCGACACCCGATCCAGATTCCCCGACTCCACACCAGCCACCACTTCGCCCCGAATCACCTTCAACATCTTCCCAATCCCATCCAACGCATCCGCCGAATAGATCAACTTCAACCGCGCCAGAAACGCCTCATCATCCTCCATCAACCGCGCCAATTCCGCCTGCACCTCCTCCGACTCCCGATCCTCCACCGCCACCAGCATATGAAAGTGATTCGACAAGCAAGTCCAAGTCAGCACCCGCACCCCAGAAAACGCCTCCTGCGCCCGCATGAGCTTGCGAAAATACTCCTGCTCCTGCTCACCCAGAATAAACCGCCGCTCAATCACCCGCGAAAGCACATGGTAATAGCTGCAAGGCCCATCGCCCAGAATGCGTGAAGATCTCATTTCCCGGAATCTGGCACATTCCGATCCCCGTGTCTACAAATAACTCTCCGTCCCTTATTAATATTCCAAAATTTTACGACCTCAATCTGGAAATCGCTTCCGATATCAATTTGGTGCGTAACACGTAACATTTGAATCGTTTTCTTTTCATGGGTTTCTTCGGATACCCTTCGGGCAGTCCTCAGAAACTCCCATTCATTTTCGTCCAGTTTCAGGGGGACAGGTCAGTTCCACCCCACCAAGACCAGACGCTTTGTTCACATATTCAGCAATGTCCCTTATTTATCTACTTACCTACTCAGCAACGCCCCTTCTTTCCTTTCTTCGATTGATCGACACCGCATGGTAATTCCAGTCCTTCGTATCTAAGAGATTTCCCCGCTTATCAACGCGAATAGCAAAAAGCTTTTCACTTCCAAACATCTTCCGAGCAGAGTACCATGTACTATAGTTTTGTGGCTTAGATTTCCTCTCTTCAAAAAAATACCTCAAATTTCTCTGCAATTTCTCTTCCTCTGCATAGACTAACACACAATTTTCTATTTTTGACCAGTCGTCAATTGTTGCTGGATCTATGAGAGGTGAATGGAGACTAAGTATCAACAGGCGACCATCCCGTCTGGTTTCCAATGACCCAGCAATCGCATGAGGAATCCCACTCTCATGAATGAAGTCAGCAATCGTTTTCACCTCGCTACTTCTCCCCCTCACTACCGATCTCCAGATAAATGCAGTAGTGGCAATTAGCAGGATTAAAATAATGCTCCACTTCCAAATATTCTGATGTCTCATGGACTGTTCGCGGGACACCATGCAGGTAATTTTGTATCATAAAGGTTTCCCGCGCCTCCACTATTCGGAAGATCCGGATGAGTCGACCTGAAACGACCGGTGCTAGGCGATGGCGCTCCCTGTGGCCCCTTTACATCATCGCGCATCGTGTCCCTAAAGACGCCCACGTTAAAGGTCGGGCTAACAATTCCACCAACACGACTTAGCATCCGTTCTACACCATTAAAATATACCTTCTCTGATTCAGATACAGCTCTCCCGACACACTCCCAAACAGCATCGTTCCCGGCTCCGTTCTTAACAAGAGATTGCCTCAAATCTTGGTCGATATGAGTCAGAGCCATCTCACGCGCTGCTAGCATTCTATGCGTCCAATCACCTAAGGCATCACCAACAACACTAGATCCGCCGGTTGATCCAGGGCCTACGCCCACTAAACGACCATCAGTTGCTCCAGCCATTGCGGAACGCTGATCCACTTCATCAAAAGTGTCTTTCCAACGCATATTGCCCCGCCCCTCAAGTGCATCAAACAGTGGATCCATAAAATCACGAATCACATCATCAAGCCACTTTGCAGTCTCCGGTGTACAACAACAGCGATTATCTGCAAGCTTCTCCAAAATGCTTTGCTGAGTCTGAAGAAAAATCTTCTTGAGATCATCCTTTGCTAGAGCATTTATTCGCGACTGAAGGGCTCCAGCACGGTCGCCAATTCCCACAGAAGGAATGGATGAACTTGCCGAAAAACCACCCTCAGTCGAAACTACAGCACGCCCATCCGAATCTATATTGTTGATCGCATTATTGTAATTGAAACCATAAAGATTCAATCCGCCATCTTCCTCGATGGGATCTCTGGATAGCCAATAAGGTATACACCCTAAAATCATACATTTAGATCCCAGTCAGGCTCATCCCATTCAAGGTTGTCAATCAGGGAGTTAAGCCACTCAGAGATAGCTTCACATTTCTTCACTCTTTGACTTTCATAATACCTCTCATGAGGATGTGGTGACCAGGGAAGGTGCAGACGAAGGGGTAGTCTCCGGTTTTTTCAGGGGCGGTGAATTCCAGGACTTCTTCGCCTCGGTGGTCGATGAGTTTGCTGGAGACGATGACTTTATCGCTTTCTGGCACCCACTGGAGTTCGAAGCCTTTGGCTCCAAGTTGCATGGCTGCGAGACCAACTTCGTCCGCTGCACCAGGCTGGACGATAACGAAGTTGTGCGGCATGAAGTCTGGGTTGGCAAAGGTCAGGCTGATCTTTTTCCCAGCCTTCACTTCGAATTCTTTGATAGCGAACTGGAGCTTCTCGACGACGGTTCCGATGTAGACTTCTGTCAGATCGTCCGTATCTGAGATGACTCCTGATTTCTTCGCAATCTCTTCTTTCTCCTCCGCGACAGCGGCTGGACTACTGGTGGTAGGATCGGCGGCATACCAGTGGTGTTGCACGGTATTAGCGGCAATCCGTGCGTGCGTCGATGGCGACCCGAGCAATGCGGTCAAGAGTTCGGTGTTGCGAACATTGTGTTGTTGATGCAGCCAAAGGGCTTCAAGAAGATGGTGCGCGTCTTCTTCTTTCTTAGGATCGAAGCTCTTAATCCACTCCTGACAGGCGGCGATGACCTCGTCGGTTTTGCGTCCGCTCAGTTCAACGCGAGCCTGCTGCCGGACATTATCGATTTTGTGTTCCAGCGCTTTGAGAAGTTTTGGAATCGGGGCTCCAGCGATCTCTACCGGCTCCTGCAGTGGACGGTCTTTGGCTACCATTCGATAGATACGCCCATGCCGATGATCACGATTGGGGTCGCGGACATTGTGCTGCATGTGGCCGATGATGACGTTGTGCCAGTCGGCAATGTAAAGTGCACCATCTGAGCCAAACTGAGCATCCGTCGGACGGAAGTTCTTGTCAGAACTGACGATTAGATCCCCCTTTGGCTCGCCCCAGACTTCGCCTGGTTTGGTGACTGTTGTGACGGTCTTGCGATCCTCTCCCTTACCCACGGTACGAGTCTGCTCAACTCCGCCGTCGCGGTTTAGCGCATACTGCTTGATGCCGAGGAAACCGATGGTGTTGCAGATGAGAAAATCCTGCTGCATTTCATCTGGAAAATTCTCGCTGGAAACGACCTGATTGGCTGGCACTGGACGCACTTCCTTTTCCAATAGTTTGTGCATGCGGAAGCCGTCGCCTTCAGGTCGCACCTGGTAAGTCTGGCCGCCAGTGCCATCGTTGGCGTAGTGGTATCCCCAATAGTCAAAGCTGATACCGTGCGGGTTCGGACTGTTGCCAGCATGCATGGTGATGGTGTATCGGCGGGGGTCGAATCGATACATCGCTGAGGCACCAGTGCTCAATGAAGGACCCCAGGGGTGCTCGATATTGTTGTGAAGAAAGATTCCGCTCTGCCAGTAGATGCCGCCGTCTGGCCCGTAAACCAGGTTGTTAGCCGCGTGGTGGGTGTCTGCTGATCCGATTCCCTGCAGATAGACTTCACGAACATCTGCGACATCATCACCATCGGTATCTTTAAGAAAAATGATATCTGGCTGCGATGCCACTAACACTCCACCATTCCAGAACTCGAAGCCGAGCGGATTGTGAACCTTGGCGAATGTGATCACCTTGTCTGCAACGCCATCGCGGTTCTCGTCGGGAAGGATGAGCAGTCGATCGTTCATCTCCTTGAGCGGCTCCCACTTGGGATAGGTCATCCATGCCGCCACCCAGATGCGGCCTTTAGTATCCAGATTGAGTTGCACTGGATTGACCAACTCGGGAAACATTTTCTCGTCAGCGAACAGATTCACCTCCATGCCCTCTGGCATTGTCATCTTTGAGATTCCATCTTGTCCGCTAATGTATTCCAGTGACCCCTCTTTTTCTTTACTGGAGCTACGGCTACCTCCTCCGACATTTGATTTCACTGGAATTGGCGGAGGAACATTGCTGTCATCCACTTTGTATTCCTCTCCTTTTGAAGCAGCCCAAACGAGGGGATCGCGATTATCCGTCATAATGTCGAGCATCACGAGCTCATGCTGCAGCACTTCGAAGTTCGTCTGATCGTCCGTGAATTTCAAACTTGAGCGACCGCCCCACACGTCGTTGCCATCGGTAGCACGATAACGATTGTACCAGTGCCAGTTCTTTTCCAGAACAGCCGAGCGAACGCTTTCGACTGCTGGCGATGCAGATACGTTCTGGCCCGACAACTGCCCAGCGATGATCTCGGCCAGGCGTCGGTTTCCTTCTTCGGTCAAATGGATACCGTTGATGGTCTGCGGCTCATCAACTGTTTCGTAGAGTTTTTTGGTGGCCTCGAAGAGCTCGACGAAATCGGTGCTCTTCTCTTCCGCCACCTCCTTGACTGCCTTTGCGTAGAGAGCAAGGCGAGCGTTGTTGGCTGTGCCATCTGGCAAATTTGGGCTCTCCAGATTTTCGTGCGCTATCGGTGAGAACAACACAAAGCGTGGTGCGCTTTCTCCATTTGGTTGAAGAGCGGTGTAGTTGTCGATCATGGTCGCGAGATCGATCTTGAACTGTGCGACACCGGCCTCCCCAGCGAATGATTCGTTGTAGCCAAAAAGGACAAAAATCACATCGGCTTTGACATGCTTCAGGTAATCCTCGGGCGAAGTGAAGCCCTTGTTCCGTGGTCGCTTTGCGACAGTATCGCCGGGAAACGCCAGATTGCGAAAGACCAGATCCTTGCCGGAATTCTGCTGTTGCAGCAATGCTTCCATCCACCCGTGAACCTGAAGACGATCGGCCAGCGTATTCCCGATCACAGCGATACGGTCATTCTTTTCAAATTCCAGAGCAGACGCGTTGTTGCACGTCAAACAAGCACCGCAGGCAACACCGAGTAAGGTGTGCGTCCAGTTTTTAACTATTGATTTCGGATGTTTCAACATGAGCAAATTCATTCAGGTATGGGGAGGTTTTGCGGGGAACGGAATACTAGTTCAAGCGTAGCGATCAAGCGATCGCAGAATGGCTTCGGACAACGGGCGGGATGCCCTGAGTATATCGTGGAAATTCGCCTCTTCGTTAACCAGAGCTGTAGAATCGACCGCTGCCTGCACAGTGGCGTAGCGACGACCGCCCGTAAGAGCAGCGATTTCGCCAAAGATGACACCGGCCCCCAGAGTATCCAATCGATGCCGACCGTCAGCCTCACTGGCAAAAACATCGAAGGTGCCTTCGGTGATCAGAAAAATTTCACGTCCCTGCTCCCCTTCCCTCACGGCGATACTGCCAGCGGGAAATTCGCGCCTGACGAATCCTGCAGCGAGCGCTGACAGATCTTCAACTGGCACCTCCTTGAACACTTCAGATTCACGGAGCAGAGATAACACTTCAAGTGGATCCACCGGGTTGGTTTCGCTTTGTTTCATGCCTTTCGCTCTCGGTTCAGAAATTGCGGGCAGGATGCCTGGAGCTTGTGGAACAAGGCGGCTTGGTGAAGGGAATCATGCGGCATTGAAAACCGTTCCGTGCCCTTCAACAATCTTTTTTCTCCCCGAAGATTCATTCATCTCTCATCCTCGTTTTTGAGCAATCTTTTACGTTGGCAGATGGTTCCTGAGTGTTAAGTAAAGATGTGGGAAAAACGATATTAGTTTCGAACCGATTGCCAGTAAAACTGGATCCTGACGGCAAGCCTCAGCGCACCACGGGCGGCTTGGCTTCGGCGCTTTCCGGAGCCAAAATTGATGCCATGTGGGTGGGCTGGCCGGGACTGCCGGAGGAAGAGATTGATGACCTTGCCCTGCTTGAAGGTGCCATGGCTGAGATTGGGGTGAAGCCGGTGGTTCTAAACACCGAAGACCTTAAAGGCTTCTACGAGGGGTATACAAATTCCACACTCTGGCCGGTGTTTCACTACATGGTGAACCGGGCTGAATTTCATCACGACTGGTTCGGCGCATACGAAATTGCAAACCGCAAGTTCGCGGATGCAGTGCTCGACATCGCAGAGGACGGTGACTCGATCTGGATCCACGACTACCATCTCCTGCTGCTGCCTCAACTTCTGCGAGCCTCAGGCCGCAAGCTGCGCATTGGCTTTTTCCTGCACACGCCGTTCCCAAGCAGTGATATTTTCCGCGCAGTCCCTGACAGGCAGAAGCTGCTGAATGGCCTGCTGGGTGCAGATATCATTGGCTTCCACACCTACAATTACCTTCGTCACTTCCGCTCATCACTGTTGCGAGTGCTGGGCACCGAATCCCAGATGGACGCAGTATGGATCGATGAACATCCCATCCATCTGGGGGTTTATCCCATTGGTCATGATCACAACGGATTCTCAAATGTTCTGAACGAAAGCGACTTCGAAAGTTCGGTCGCCGAACAAGCGCGAAACCTGAATGGAAAGCGACTGATCCTCAGTGTCGAACGCCTTGACTACACGAAAGGAATTCCTGAAAAGCTGGCGGCCATCCGCAATTTTCTGGAAGGGAATCCTGATCTTCGATCGGAAGTTTTGTTCGTCATTATTGCTGTGCCTTCCCGGCAAGCCGTTCAGGAATACACCGACCTCACGGAGGAGGTGCAGCAAGAGGTCAGCTCAATCAATGGCCAATTCGGCAGCGTGGGACACTCGCCTGTTCAGTTTCTGTTTCAAAGCTTCCCGCAGTCAGAACTGGCAGCGCTTTATGTGCTGGCGGAAGTCTGCCTCGTGACTCCCCTCATTGATGGCATGAATCTCGTTGCCAAGGAATTCATTGCCTGCAAACACACCTACGAAAAGGCGACTCCTGGAGTTCTAGTGTTGAGTGAATTCGCCGGAGCCGCGCAGGAAATGTCACACGCCATTCTGATCAATCCCTACGATGTGCGGGAAGTGGCCGATGCAATGGCGACCGCGATGGCGATGGACACGGAGGAACGCATCACCAGAACGACGGCGATGGGCAGCCGACTGGTGCGGACGGATGCAGCCGCATGGGCAAAACTTTTCATGAGGGATCTGCAGGAAGTTGAGGTGAGAGAGAAGGTTCAGGCGAAAAGCACATCGCTGATGGATCTGGCGGAATCTCTGGCAACTCGTGTTCGTGCAGGAGAGTCACTGGCGTTGTTCCTCGATTATGACGGAACGCTTCGCGGGTTCGTAGACGACCCGGATGCAGCCGTGCCAGATGAAGACCTTTGCCCACTCCTTCAAAAGCTTTCCGCTCATATGAACGTGTCCGTCTATCAGACGGTCCCACAGGACCGTGATTGGAGTTTTCCTTGTCAGCACGTCATTTTCGGCAAAAAAGGACACTTGGACTCATCGACTCAACCCCACTCCCCCGAGTGGGCCACCCCAGAAACACCGGTTTACCGCTGGTCACGAGGTCGCGGAGTGTCTCCCCTCCAGGAAGTGGGGCGTTGATTCCATTCGTGGGCCCATTCGATACAGACTTGGCCGCCCGAGGACGTCCGCCCTCACTTGCAACAGGCAGCAGACCTGACTCCTGGAACATCGATAGAGGAGAAATTGTCATCACTGGTATGGCACTACCGACGAGCCGAACCAGAATTTGGCCTCTGGCAAGCAAAAGGACTTAACTCGCGCGGAAAGGCTTCCCCTGAACCGATCAGGGTGAACCGCCACACACCTTCCCGTGCTTCAGTACATTCCACGGCAACAAAAATCGTGGGAAAGTGGGACCAGTACAACTGTTGGTCTAACAAGGGCATTTCTTTGCAGTGAAAACAATTTGAGTCCATATAACTGGAAGCCGGATGTGTATGGCTTTATTCGATTGCCAGCCTTGGCTGACGATCAACAGAATGACTGCAAAAACGATGGTTCGCTGGACTCCGGAAACAGAGACTATGGAAAACGATTCTGTTGACTTTATCACCGTCAATGTCGGGAAAGCAGCACCACCCGCAAGCCTCCCCAGGCGCCGAACACAACCTTGATACTCCGGCGGACTAAGTCGACACTGTATCGTTATGCATTGTATCACCTTGAGCCATCTTCAGCGACTTTCCCTTACTTGATCGAAATGAGCAATCCTATCCCTTCCCAATCTGAAAACTACGAGCACGGCGTCATCGGCAACGGCCGATCGGCTGCGTTAATTGCAAAACCAAAAACCCCAACGAAACAATAGTGTTTCCCCACTATCGCCTAGCACGCAGATTCTCTTGAATTGTCAGGAAACGATGTTCGCGAAATACAAACATAACACCGATACCTTGGTAACGTCAAAGAAAGAGGCGGCATCAGACAACGCAACCTAATTACCAAATTTGCGCAATTGTGAAATAGGTCGATGGTCAAGGCCCGTGTCCTCAAAATGTACGAGGAGCGGCACAACGAATATTCCCTGGTTACCAGTAGTTATGAGGGAAAGCAGTGACACGCGCGCCAGTTCCAATGTGTATCGGATTTTATGCCCGCGTTACACCCATTCATTTACCACATATGACACGGAATCAACCCCCCCCACCGGACGGAAAAGGGCGGGCAACACAGAGACGGGCGACGCGAGATCTGTGTACAATTCAATCGCTGATACTGAGTCGCGCGTGTTTAGAGCCACTTGAGGGAACCCCTGAAATTGCGTGCCTTAACACACTACACGATGACCCCAAGCGACCATTGGACATCACAAAAAGCACTCTCCACTCACATCGTCGCGCACTACACCATCCTAAACCGGTCGGTTTCCGTACAGAGAATCAAACATCGAGCCGGGAGCAGGCCGTTTTTTCATCAAAAGCCATACAAGTGGCAGCCGGAGAGATGGGCACAGCCTTTACGAGTCGCTCTATCTTTACTCGAATGTGGAGGCCGAAGACATCCTCGAAGAGAGGCCTGTGTCACTCGACTCATTCAAGTTTTTCCTGGTCAGCTATCATGACAAGGTGCAGGAGCCTGATGCTGATACGGTCAACCTGATGCTGCAGCGCACCCGCTCCTACTGGCTGCTGTGGTCGGCCCGCACCCACCGCCCCACGAAATATGGCGAGCAGGTATTACGCAGTGCGCTAACTCTGCGGATGCTGCAGTTTGACCTGACCGGAGCTGTCGTTGCAGCTGTGACTACATCACTACCGGAATCAATTGGTGAAACGCGCAACTGGGACTATCGCTTCTGCTGGATCCGCGACGCCTCAATGACGGTATCCATTTTGCGCAAAATCGGCCATCCGGGAATGGCGACCCGCTTCATCGATTGGATCCTGCGCACGGTCACCACCAAGGACGACAAGCTGCAGATCATGTATGGTCTGCGAGGTGAGAAGCACCTGAAAGAGGAAACACTTGACCACCTGAGTGGTTACCTGAATTCAGCACCTGTCAGAATCGGCAATGCCGCTCATGATCAGGAACAGCACGACATCTATGGCGTTCTCCTGGATGTTATCTATCAGGATCTGTGCGAGAGGGTTCGCACACCTGAAAGCCTCGACCGCCTGTGGACAAGGGTTCGCTCAGTCGCCCGCTCTGTAGGGGAAAGATGGCGCGAACCCGACCGAGGAATCTGGGAGATTCGCGGCGAGACCAGGCAATTCGTTTTCTCCAAAGTGCTCTGCTGGGTCGCTATCGACCGGGCTATCCGTATCGCCTGTCTACTGGATAAAAACGACTGGGCAGAGCAACATGTTCCGCTACTGGAGGATATCTATATCGATATTTGCGAGCACGGGTGGAACGAGGAAATTGGAGCATTCACCCAGTCTTATGGTTCTTCTGACCTGGATTCTTCTAACCTCCTTATGGCTGAGTATGGCTTCCTCGAGCGCGACGATCCACGGTTTGTTTCTACCGTCGATCTGACATTAAAGGAACTCTGCCGAGACGGCCTCATGTACCGCTACAAGAACCAGGATGATTTTGGCGAGCCCTCCAGCGCGTTTACCGTCTGCTCATTCTGGATGGTCAAGGCACTCGCTGTCATCGGCCGTAGAAAGGAAGCTCGGGCGATGTTTGATTCCTTGCTGGCAGCAGCTAATCCGCACGGCCTCTACGGAGAAGACCTCGACTTCAACACACGCCGCCAACTTGGGAACTTTCCCCAGGCTTACAGCCACCTTGCGCTCATCGACTGCGCACTGGAGCTAGAGAAAGAGGATGATGAGCACCTTATTGAAGCCTAGCGGTTCCGGCTAAGAAGAAATCCCAAGCAACGCTCGATCGAATTCGGTCGCATTGCTGGAGGCGCGTCGAGCGACCTGCTTCTCTACCTGCCCTGATCGTGCAGCCGCGACGAGGCTTCGCATAAAACTCAGATTCCACCCGTCGTCGGTCTTCGCAAGAAAATCCTGCAACTCAGCCAATCGTGCCTCACGTATCCAAAGTCGCGTCGCCCCTTCGTTATTGAGATGCTCACAGACAACGCGAACTCCCTCCCCCTCTGCGGACGGTAACAGCATCTGCGAAAAGATCCCAATCAATTGCGAACTGAGTAGTCCTAGCAAACTGTGCCGCTCATTGTCCGAGAACAAATGCACCAGCCGATCCAGGGTATCCTGAACTCCTGAACTGTGAACGGTGGAAAGCACGAGGTGCCCGGTTTCAGCAGCCTGCAAGGCAATGCGTGCCGACTCAGCATCGCGGATTTCCCCTAACAGAATCACATCCGGGGCCTGCCGCAGCGAACTGCGTAGCCCCTTGGAAAAGGATTCCGTATCGGTGTGCACCTCACGTTGCGAAAACAATGATCTGTCATCCACAAACTGAAATTCAATCGGATCTTCGATGGTAACAACATGACGCGATTGATTCTGATTAATCCACTCCAGGCACGAAGCCAGAGTCGTCGATTTGCCACAACCAGTTGGCCCCGTTACCAGTAAGAGTCCTGCCGGCTCATTCACCCATGAGGACAATAGTGATGCAGGCAACCCCAGTGAATCCATGGAGGGAATTTGTGTCTTTATCTGGCGAAGGACGGCGCCCAGCCTCCCCATGTGCCGGAAAAGATTCACACGGAAGCGAACACCGTCCGGTGCGACATAGGCGGTATCCGCATCCATAACAGTTTCGGGATCCTGCCCGCAAGCCAACCAGAATTCCCGTAGTTCTTCTCGCTCCAGAGCAACACCCCCCACCTCTCGCAGCGTCCCATTGATTTTCATCCTCACCGGGACACCTTCTGACAGGAAGGTGTCGCTGGCCTCCTGCTCGATAGCAGAAACGACATACGGAGCGACTTTCAGTGCAATTGACATGGCGGCTTTTCGAGCGGTTCTTATCAGCAACATGGATCAGCTGGCAAGACTACGCAATGTCGCACTTCTTCTCCTGATGCTCGCCGGAAATATCCTTCCGACGAAAGCAGAAGCGGAAGCAGAAACGAAGGGATTACCCAAGCTGGAAAAATTCACTTTCCGTCAGCCTTGCATGGGCACCCTCTTCAATCTCACACTATTCGCCGAAGATCAGCTGACTGCAAACAGAGCAGCAAAGGCTGGGTTCGACCGGCTTATTGCCCTGGATGCAGCCCTGAGCGACTACAAGAAAGACAGCGAACTGAGCAAGCTATCAGCAACTTCAGGAACAGGATCAGCCATTGCAACGAGTAAGGATTTAAGAGAAGTGTTAGAATACTCCGTGAAGCTCAGCAGTGAGACGAATGGCGCATTCGATGTCACCATTGGCCCCCTTGTTCAGTTGTGGCGTGCTGCTAGAAAATCACACTCCTTGCCCGATGTAAGAGTCATCCGGGAGAGCAGAAAGAAAGTGGGCAGTCACTTGGTCCGTCTCAACGAAACAAACAACACCGTCGAGCTGTTAGCGGCATCGATGAGACTGGACTTGGGTGGTGTAGCGAAGGGCTACGCCACAGATGCCATGGCAGCCACCATCCGCGAGAAATTTGGACTCACGCAATTACTGATCGATGGTGGTGGAGACGTGCTCGCCGGAGATCCCCCGCCCGGGCGGAAAGCCTGGAATGTCGCCGTCAGAAATCCAGATGACTCTGAGCGGCCCTGGATCGTATCCCTCGCAAATGCCTCACTTGCCACTTCCGGGGATCTTCACCAATTAGGTGGAAAATCGGAAGGGAGTTCCTCTTACTTCGCTCAGTATCGTCAATCCAAGCGACCTAGGCAGCGGCCGGGACTGACACATCGGTCTGATCCCTTACGACAAGTCAGCATTCGTGTGCCCACCCACCGGGATGGAAGCTGACGCCCTCGCATCTGCGGTCAGCGTCCTGGGCCCTGACGCAGGACTCGCCTTCGCCAAGGCCCAGGAAAACTGCGAAGCATTGATCATTCAGGATGGAGCTGCCCCTGCAGAAACACGAGTGACTGAGAACTTTCCACTGAAAGAGGCCCGAGTTCACACAAACCAGTAACTCTTTCACAGTAATCACTCTACGCCCCTCTCGTCCGCCTCTACCTGCATTCAGTTGTTGCGTTTTTCCAACTCGGATGGAAGAAAGTCCGCATGGGAATATTCGACGATAAAATAGCAGTTGTGACCGGCGCTGGCCGTGGCATTGGTCTCGCGATCGCCAAAGAACTGGCAGCAGGCGGTGCGCGCGTCGCCATTGTCAGCAGGACTGAGGCAAACTCTTCAAAAGCAGCCGAAGAAATCAATGCTGCCTGCGCCGACTCCGCTCGCCCTTATTCTCTAGATGTTCTCAGGACGGTTGCAGCTCTGTCTTGGCTCACGGGAGAAAAACAGATTGTCCGCTGACCTTTGTGGAGAAAAGTTGATATTCCTCGTCAACCAAACGCAGGTTGTCCACCCGTTTTGGATCGGCCTATGCATGAGAATGAGTGATGAAGATTGGGACACGGTTCTCGATACGAATCTGAAAGGGGCATTCAATATGATCAAAGCGCTGCAGCGTTCGATCCTCAAGCAGCCGGATGCGCGAATCATCAACATCAGTTCAGTGATCGGTTTGATTGGCAATCCTGGCCAGGTCAACTACTCCGCCAGCAAGGCCGGACTCATCGGCTTGACGAAGGCACTGGCTCGAGAATTTTCTGGCCGGGGAGTGACTGTGAATGCGATCGCTCCCGGGTTTATCGTTACCGACATGACCGATGGCTTAACGGAAGACATGAGATCCGGGATTCTCGATCGTGTCCCATTGAAAAAGCTCGGGGAAGTCGACGATGTCGCAGCTGCCGTCGGTTTTCTCGCAAGCCCCAGAGCGCGCTACATCACAGGGCAGGTCCTTGCTGTGGATGGCGGTATGGTGATGTAAGACCAGCCTAGTCGAAGACTCGGGCCTGCTGCTCTGGTGAGAGCATCGCAAGCGTCTTCGCCAAGCGCTCTGCGTACTGCATGTAGTCTCCTTCCAGCCCCACATCAGCTGCAGATTCTTCAACAAAGTCGTTGAGCTCTTCAACATCTTCCTTAGATGCTTTGTAGCTCTTACCCTTGGTTTTCTCCTTTTTTGGCTTCTTGGCCTTCTTGCCAGCATCCTCTGCCGCTGCTTCTGCACCATCCGTCAGGAAGTCAGTCAACGACTCATCAGGGAATGCTACTGTGGACGTAGCTAAAAGAGCTACTGTCACGATGGCGGCGATGGATTGCGATTTATTCACGATATAAGAATAAAGCACAGAAATATGATAAGGCAATAATTTTCATATTAATTACTCTCACTATTTTTGCTGGCATTAACTCCTCTGCGTAAGCGGCTTACAAAGAAACCGCCAGATTCCGCACATCGAAATCTGAGCAGACTCTCAGTTCGGCCTCCTAACTTCCGCCATTTGCCTTAGGTATGCGAAACTTGTTCGATTCCTTCTATGGCCAGCATCGAAGCTGATTGACAGAACAGCTGAAACTCGAGTTCCCTCCTGTCATGAACTGGAATCCTCTATTTATTCTGGCCACGACGATTGGACTAATGGGAGTCACTCAATCGCAAAGCTTACCGGAAGGAAAACCCAACGTGGTGATTATCATGGCTGATGACTTGGGCTACGGAGATCTCGGTTGCTTTGGGCAGAAACAGATCAAAACGCCACACCTTGATCGGATGGCGTCAGAAGGGATGAAACTGACTGATTTCTACGCGGGTAACACGGTGTGTGCCCCCTCGCGGTGTGTCTTGATGACCGGCAAGCACACCGGAAGGTGCCGGGTGCGCGGGAACGCTGGCAGCGATATCCAACGACTCCGTCCAGAGGATAAGACGATTGCTTCAGTCTTTAAGGATGCTGGCTATGCGACCGGTATGTTCGGAAAATGGGGGTTGGGCGACGATCTTGACTCAACTGGTCACCCCAACCTTCACGGTTTTGACTCTTTCTATGGCTACCTGAGCCAGCGTCACGCCCACAACTACTACCCAACATTTCTGATACGGAACAAGGAGATCGTGAAACTCAGAAACGTTCCAGATCAAGAAGACAAGAGCGGGGCAGGATGGGCCAGGGAGCGAATTGACTACACTCACGACCTGATATTCGCCGAAGCAATGAAATGGCTGTCAGAGAATCGGGACAAACCCTTTTTCCTCTACCTGCCGTTTACCATTCCCCATGCGAACAACGAAGGCACTCGTGGCACAGGTGACGGTCAGGAGATCCCTGATCACGGGATTTACTCTGACGAAGACTGGCCCGCTCCCGACAAGGGGCAGGCTGCAATGATCACCAGAATGGATCGTGACATTGGCACCTTGCTGAAAACTCTGCGAGAATACGGGGTCGACGAAAACACCCTCGTGATCTTCACCTCCGACAACGGCCCGCACAAAGAAGGTGGAAACGATCCCGAATTCTTCGATGCCAACGGGCCGCTGAAAGGGTTGAAACGAGCCCTGTATGAAGGAGGCATTCGCGTACCTACGATCGCACGCTGGCCTGGCAAGATTCAGGCTGGATCAGCATCGGATCATCCCAGCTACTTTGGCGATGTCTACGCGACCGTCTGCGCATTGACTGGACAAGAAGTTCCGCAAGGATTGCAGTCCATCAGTATTCTCCCCACTCTTCTGGGAACAGGTGAACAGAAGAGCCACGAATACCTCTACTGGGAATTCTACGAACAAGGCAGTCGACAGGCAGTGCGTTTTGGCAATTGGAAAGCGATTCGGCAGCCAATGCTTACAGGTGAAGTCGAACTGTTCGATCTGAGCACAGACCTGGAAGAGTCAAATAACCTGGCATCTTCCCATTCTGAACTGGTGCGGAAAGCGATTCAGTTCATGGACGATGCCCACGTTCCAGACCCTGCGTGGAAGATTCGTGGCCGCCCAAACCGGTAAAGGAGGAAGTCGAACAGCCTAACGGACATCCAGAGTCCGGCTAGGCCGATGAGGAACAAAGCCCACTTCTTCATGCTGGGAGCGAGATCGTTCGCGCTCACACTGGCAAAAAAAAAAAAAAAATAAAAAAGCGGTCTGGAAATCGTGCTTTCATGCGTAAGGCTAACACGGAATTTTGCCAGCCTTTGCTTTGCGGCGGATGTAACTTCCGTCTGATTGTAGATCGTAAGCCTGACAGTTATCGTCAAAGTGTTGCTCCAGAATTCGCCCCAGCTCAGTTACAAGGGAAGGCTCGCGAATTTGAACCAGTAATTCGACCCTGCGATCCAGATTCCTTTCCATTAAATCTGCACTGCTGATATAGACTTCTGGATTGCCTCCTTGATGAAAGGAAAATATCCGCGCGTGCTCAAGGTAGCGATCGATGATGCTGACGACTTCAATGTTCTTACTGACCTTTGGCAACCCGGGAACCAGGCAGCAAATGCCCCTGACATTGAGGCGCACTTTCACACCAGCCCGCGAGGCCCGATAGAAAGCCGCGATCATTTCCCTGTCCTGCAAACTATTGAACTTTGCCACAATTCTGGCTTCATGCCCTTGCTTGGCGCGCGCCGTTTCGCTTTCGATTAACTCCAGAAGTTTTTCTCGCAGGAAAAAGGGCGCTGCCGTGGTCACTTCCCCAGGCTCCAATCTGGAACCACCTGTGAGAGCATTGAAAAACGCAGAGGCTTCGATTCCATACTCTAACTTTGAGGTCAGGTAACTGATGTCGGTATAAAGCCGCGCAGTCGATTCATTGTAGTTCCCTGTGCCAAAATGAATATAGCGCCGGACGATTCCACGCTCACGGCGCACGATAACACAAGCCTTTGCGTGAGTCTTCAAACCCTGCACTCCGTAAATCAGCTGGACACCTGCCCGCTCCAGTTCATCGGCACGTTCAAGATTGCGCTGTTCGTCGAATCGAGCCTTTAGCTCAACGATCACCGTCACTTGTTTGCCTCGTTCTGCCGCCTTGATGAGTGCGGTGATAATCCTGCTGTTTTTGGCAGTTCTATAGAGGATCTGCTTAATGGCTACCACGTTCGAGTCATCGGCAGCTTCCTCTAACAGTGCCAGAACCGGCTCATAGTCATCGTAAGGATGATACAGAAGCAGATCAGTGCGATCCAGGGTTTTGAAGATTGATTCGCCCGAATTCCGAGCACTGCAGGCCTGAGGCTCCCATGGGGTAACTTTCAGCTCTTCGAATCCAGGAGCCATTGCCAGCTCCATGAAGCCTGATAGCTCAAGCGGTCCCCGGGTCGCGTAAGTACCTGGATTCTTAACATCGAAAATTCTTCCCAACTCCGCAGTCACAATGCGGCCCGCGTTCACTTCAAGCCTGACTACTTCACTGCGCTTCCGTTCTGCGAGCGTCTCTTCCATCTCTGCAGCAAGGTCATGCGCACCTTCATCCTCCAGCGTAATATCAGCATTCCGCGAGATCCTGAACTTCCCAGTTCCACGCACTGTCTCACCTGGAAACAGCTGGGCACAGAAGTGCTCGATGACATCTTCCAGCAGCATGTAGACGAATCCTTCCGTCGCAGGAAGCACTAGAAAACGCGGCACGTTTGAAGGCATCAGGATAATCACACTCCGGCGCCTGGGGAGTGATTCATCGACAGTCTCGTTTGCTGTGAAGAACCCCTTCTTCGAGCCATCCAATGACTCCAACATGACCAGTAGTCCAACTCTCTGGTTCGGAATCAAATGCGACGCCTTACCTGGGTCCTCGGCATTGACGGCCAGTGGGGTGATCACTGGAAACACGTGGGTATCAAAAAATTCAGTCAGATAATCCAGTTGCTGAGGAAGGATGTGCAGCGGCGAAACCCTGCGAATTCCATGCTGATGAAGCGCTGGGTCAATCTCTTCTTCCAACAGCGAATACTGCTGCTGCACCATTGCTTTCACTTTCTCGCGAATCAGGCGCAATTGCTGAGTCGGGGTCAATCCGGAGTGATCCCGCGGACGCCGGCCAGACTTCTGTAGAATCTGTAAACCTCCGACCCGCACCATGAAAAACTCATCAAGATTCGAGGCACTGATAGCCAGGAATTTCAGCCGTTCTAACAACGGCAGATCCTTGCGTGCTGCCTCATTGAGCACACGCTGGTTAAACTCGAGCCATGTGAGCTCGCGATTGAAGAATGGCACTTCCATCTTCGGCAATCCTTAACGCACTGGCCTGAGATTCGCAAGCGATGTGCAGGCCAAGATATGCCCTAAATCAGCTCAAAATGACCTAACGATTGCCTCAACTGGCAACTGAATTGTCTTAATAGCTAGCTCGTTCATCTCCAAGAACTTCAATGTCGACACCAAATATCTGAGTAAACAGATCTCCCTTGTCGTTGAGTGCGAACTGCTCGAGCGAAAGATCCTCCAGATCTGATGCTATCAATACCAGTCTCCGATCTTCCAACCTCACCTCAAGCTTGCGCACGCGTTGACTGTGACCACGTTCCAATGCATCTGCTACCCTCAGAATGGAAGCCAGTTTAGCGACCAGTAGTCGATCTCCCCGCACCAGATCTTTGTAGCCCTGATGGTTCCGCTTGGGTGGCGAGTGCCGGTGGTATCGTGCGACCAGAGCTACAATCTCGATCTCACGATGACTGAGTCCAAATATTTCACTATTGCTAATGAGGTAATATGAATGCTGATGATGGGCCTTTGGACTAACAAACCGCCCTGCCTCATGCAGGATTGCCGCAACTCGCAAGAGTAGCTTATCACCGTCATCCAGATGATGAAGTGATCGCAGAGCATCAAATAACTGCGCGCACAAATCTTCCACTTGCAATGCGTGATCCATATCAATGTGAAACTTGTCCGCCAGTCGTTCCGCTCCCATCCGCACTTCCTTTTGAATCGGCTTTGCGAACGATGCATCCCTGAAAGCAAGTATCTCCAACAACTCTCTGTCAAAACTTCCGCCAAGAGTGAGGATCCGCTTGGCTCCCATATCCACAGCGATACTCCGCAACGATTGGAGGGTTGGAACAAGCGAGACCACGCTGTGATAGTCCAGCCGGAACCTTCTCACCAGTGCGTCCACATCTTCGCCTTCGATTTCTTCCAGTAGCTTGTCCAGACGCGATATCTTGACGACAGTCAGATCGCCCTTTCGCTCTCCGATCTTGGAAGCGATCAATTGAATCTCGCTACCCAGGGCAACGAATGAATCAATCTGGCTCTCACAATCATTCATCATCCCTTCCAGGGTTCCCCGGATGCTCCCATCAATCAGTTCCAGCTGCGATTGATCACTTCGCTCGCTTGCGAGGGTACCAGCAATGCGAAATCCACCCAGTCGATAGCTAAAGTAGCGATCAATGCTCCCCGCTTTAAAATAGAGCACGCGTGTGTTCCCCGGACCGATGTGGCAAACAGCCGTTTGCTTGCCCAGCAGATTCGTTTTGGTTTTGAAGAGTCTCTGGCTGATAAAGTAGATCACCCGCGTCATCTCACCGTCGTCCAGTGTCGCAACCTCCATACCGCAGGTAATACTCACCCGATTAAGAAAAACATCTTCATTGGATGCTTCAGCCAGAATGTTCGTCGCATGCACTCTTCCCGGAAGAGCCCCCTCACCCACCGTTTCCGCAATGCTCACTAGAAACGTCCGCAACGCATCGGTGCAGGCATCCATCGTGCTGGGCCGGATGTATCCTTTTTCAAAAATATCCGCAGCCAGAGGCACCGGCCGGGATAGAACTTCCACCACCTCATACCGGCTACTTTCTGGAGAAAACTGGCCGACAAGCAGTCCAATAGAACTCGCCCCGATATGAATCACCGCGGACTGATTGGCTATATCTACTGTGGGCATGGTCATTTTTGCGTTCATCTCCAGGATATGGTCTTGTATTTCACATCACATTACGATCGCTCAATAAGGCAATCGAATTTTTCGACACAATCGATCTATCTGGACTCCATTCGAATGACCGCCGTGACCACATCGACAGCCCCCTGAATCACGTTGTCGCGAACTTCTGAATCTGAAGGGTCTGCAGCAGGCTCCGTTGGCATGACTAACTCTGGATTCGTCCCTGCGACCAGTGCAGCTTCATTCAATCTAGCGCGCTCCTTTTCTTCGACAGTGGCCAGCACCCCCTCTCTCTGGGCACGCAGGAACAAGGTATACTTCGCTTGAGGATCAAGTTTCTTCTTCAAATCAGGAATCACTCCAACTCCAAACAGCTTCTTATCAGCATTCACCACCACTTCGGCCACCGCATAACGCAACAGCCCTCCCTTTCCCATGGGCACCTCTTCGTATTCCGCAGTCCGCCCAGCCGTGGATTCGCCAACAACAAGGCATCCGAGTTGCTCCTGAAGAATCGCTGCCACCACCTCGGCTGCCGGGCAGGTGTCTCGATCCACGAGGACAACGATACGCTTTGTCCACCTTCTTTCTTTTCGCGCTTTGTAAGTCTGAGGAATGCCAGAGTCGTCCGGTCGCTCAATGCGAAACAGATCCGCCCCCGGCTCAACAAACCGGCTGCAATATTCAACGGCATTTCGCATACCTGTCACTCCCCCAGGACAGCGAAGATCAAGAATTAGTACCGAAGCAGGAGACCGTTCAAACCCGCTTAACACCGTGTCGAAATCTTTAAGCTCGTTGCCACTCATCGATGCTGGACGCAGATAGGCGATCTCCTGGGTAATCAACCCTGATACCAGACGCAGTTGATCATCACCTTTTCTGGGCTCAGGCTTTTCCGGCACCAGCTCCGCGCCATTTCCCAGCCTGGTCAGCACGCCGTCGAGGGCGATCTGATTGATAAAATCGAAGGTCAGCTTGTCTTTCTCGATGTATCGCTCACGCAGCAGTTTAAACGAGCTCTGTAAGTTTGCCTGATTCAGAGATGCGATAATTTCCTCATCAGTCTCTTGCGCGTTGGCCACACTCGCTTGAACGATGAAGACTAACACAATCACCTCAATCCTTGCCCAACTGGATATCCCTTTGCGTATCATCGCTCCTCAGGTTGCGCAAAGTGATTGAGGGCATCGATTTTCTCTCCGTCAGCCAATTCCCAGCGCATGATATGCTCGATAGCCTGATGCACGTAGCGCTTTGCATTTCCTACCGCAAGTTCAAGCGACTGACCATTCGCCAACTGAGCGGCGATAGCAGATGACAGCGTGCAGCCCGTCCCATGCGTATTCCTGTGTTGAACAAATTCCGCCTCAAACCAGTGCGCGACACCTTTCTCCGTCACAAGGCAATCACGTGCGAGTCCCCCGGGCAGGTGCCCTCCTTTCACCAGCACGGACACTCCAAACTTTTCAGACAACGCTCGGGCAGCAGGCTCAAGATCTTCAGCCGTGCGCACCTCTTCCTGCAACAAGACAGAGGCTTCCCCCATGTTTGGAGTCAGAATCGACGCTCGGGGAAACAATTCTGCCTGAAGGGAGTCAATGGCGGCCTCATCAACAAGCCGGTCACCACTGGTCGCCACCATCACAGGGTCAACAACAATCTGGGGCCTGTGCTCGGCCATGCTGGCATCCAGCACTGAGCAGATTGCCTTTACATGCTCCCTAGACGGCACCATTCCGGTCTTCATCACCGCGACCGGAAACGAGTTCATTAGCAATCGAACCTGTTCCGCCAGCATTTCGGGATCGATTGGATCAATGCGGGTCACTTTTCCCGGAACTTCTGCCACTACACAGGTGAGCGCGGTCAGCCCATAAACCCCGTGCGCCGAAAACGTTTTAAGGTCCGCCTGGGCGCCCGCCCCAGAGGAGCAATCGGAGCCCGCAATTGATAGCGCGACGGGAATAGTTTGAAAAATGACCGGCATACGCTCAAAACCCTAGCGGGAGAAAATTTCCCCTACAAGTGAGATTCCGCTTTATGCTCCTGAGAAACCGTTCTTTATTCCAATCGTGGCAGTAGATGCGCAAGAACTTACCGGATTGAACGCGACTGTAGACGACGTCATTTACATGCCGAGCCTGCAGGCGCCGGATGACCGTCCCCATCCATTCGTTTATTTCATCACGATTTCGAATCAATCTGATGAGACAGTGACCATCCGTGGTCGAAAATGGATTATCTCGCAGGCGGCATCCAATCAGAAAACCGTGGTGGAAGGTGAAGGGGTCGTGAATCAAACTCCGCGTCTCGCTCCAGGTGAAGATTTTTCCTATAATAGCTATCACGTTATCCAAAGTGACAGCAGTGCCTCTGGTGCATTCTTTGCCACAACAGACGATGGACGCATCGTGTTTGCTCGCATACCTGAATTCGATATGCATGTCCCGCAATGGGCCTGACTTCAGTAGATATGAATCGTTCCGTCATTCTTCCAGTAGATCGCCTGGGTGAGATATGGCCGAGTGAGCTGCGCGGCAAACGCCTGGGCGCACTTCTTCACGCGGCATCCATTACCGCCGAGCGTCGCCCTGTCACAGATGTGCTTGCAGATCTGAGTGGCGATCATTTTGAACTCACCACGCTGTTTGGCCCTCAGCACGGGTTCGCCGGCACCACGCAAGACAACATGATCGAGTGGGACTGCTACCGTCATCCACGGTTGGGCATTCCTGTCTACAGCCTTTACGGTGAGCACAGAGAGCCCACTCCAGAAATGCTGGCGAACGTAGACGTGCTCCTGATTGATCTCATGGACGTGGGCGCCCGTTACTACACATTCATCTGGAGCCTTTACCTCTGCATGAAGGCCTGCACCGCCGCTGGAATAGCGGTCGTGGTGTGTGATCGCCCCAATCCGATCAATGGAGTTGATCAAGAGGGAGACGTCATACAACCGAATCATTTTTCATTTGTTGGCCTGCACCCTATACCTGTACGTCACGCAAAGACGATTGGAGAACTGGCACAACAGTTTAAGACGGAAGCGTTTCCTGACTGCAATCTGACAGTACTGCCAATGGAGAACTGGGATCGGGACATGTGGTTTGACCAAACTGGTCTGCCCTGGGCCATGCCTTCCCCTAACATGCCCACACTCGACACCGCCACCGTCTATCCAGGCATGTGTCTTTTAGAAGCGACCAACCTTTCCGAGGGCCGAGGCACCACGCGACCATTCGAAATCTTCGGTGCACCGTGGATTGACGGGTATCAGTTGACCCGCCACCTCAATCAGCTTCAAATGGAAGGCGTTCATTTCCGGGAAATCGAGTTTGAACCCACTTTTCAAAAGCACGCGAATGAGATCTGCCAGGGCTGCTTCATTCACGTTACCGATCGTAACAAGCTTCGGTCGCTGCAAATGACCAAGGAAATCCTGAATGCGATTCGCAGTCAGTATCCTGATCATTTCGCCTGGAATCCCCCACCGTACGAATACGAGCATAAGAAACTGCCGATCGAAATCCTGGCAGGTATGCCTTTGGCTCAAGCGTTCCCGTAGTAATCAACGATAGCATCCACGAGCCCCTGGATGTTACTTTCCTTTGCCTCGATATCGACTTTGTAGCCATGCTCGATGATCGTTTTCGAGGTGATCGGCCCGATGCTGGCGAGCTTCACGTTCTCCGGCAGATCCAGTCCCAGCTTAAAGAAGTTCTCCACCGTGGATGAACTGGTAAAGGTGATCACATCAGCACCGTCCTCAGCCATGCGTGCACGCCCCCCGTTGACGTCTTCTGTCTCAGGCACTGTTTTATAAGCAATCGCCTCATCAACGATGGCTCCTTTGTCTGTCAGCGCTGAGTGAATCACGTCGCGCCCCTCCTTTCCATGAACCCAGAGAAAGGTGAGATTCTCTACCGTGCCTTCCTTTGCAATCAGTGCTTCCACCAGACCTTCGGCCACGAAATTCTCTTCCGGCATGACGTCGGTGCCCAGATGATATTCAGCAATTTTTTTCGCCGTTCCTGGGCCAACGGCGGCGATGCGTGCGCCCCCAATTTCCCGCGCGTCCTTGTAAAGCTTGAAGAAAACGTCAAAGAATGCGGTCACACCATTCGGGCTGGTGAATACAAGCCAGCTGTAGGTATGTGAGTCCTGCACCATGTGCCCGAACTCAAGCATATCGTCTGGCTTCTCGATTCGAATCGTTGGAATCTCAAACGCATCGGCACCCAGTCTGCAAAGTTTCTCGCTAAGCGCCCCAGCCTGCTTGCGCGTTCGCGTCACGACGATTCGCTTACCGAATAGCGGCCTGCTCTCAAACCAGTTCAACTTATCGCGCAGCGAGACCACTTCACCAAATACAGCAACTGCCGGTGCCTTAAATTGACATGCATCAGCAACGTCCGCAATCGTTTCCAACGTGCCAGTGATGGTCTGCTGTCGATTGGTCGTCGCCCAGCGCACAAGGGCAACTGGCAGGTCTGGCTTTGCCCCTTCCTTAATAAATTCAGCACAAATCTCTCGCAGTCTCTGCACCCCCATCAGCATGACCTTGGTTCCGTCAGCCTGTGCCAGTTTCTTGAAATCCAGAGAGCTCTCAACCTTGGTCGGATCCTCATGACCTGTGAAGACAGTGAACTGAGACACAAAGGCTCGATGAGTGACCGGGATTCCTGCATACGCCGGGCCAGAAATCGAGGAACTAATGCCGGGAACAATTTCGAATCGGAGCCCCCTCTCATGCAGATACTCGGCCTCTTCACCTCCCCGTCCAAAGACGATTGGATCACCACCCTTCACCCTTGTCACCACTTTTCCCGCAGCGACGTGCTCCGCCAGTAGAGCATTAATATCGCCCTGTGGCAGCGCATGATTTTTTGCCTTCTTGCCCACATAGATCGTCTCCGCATCCGGTCGGGCGTAGCAGAGGAGATCCGAGCCGGACAGGTAGTCATAGGCGACAACATCGGCTTCCTCAATACACTGCTTTGCGCGCAGCGTCAGAAGACCGGGATCACCTGGCCCGGACCCAACGAGGTAACAAATGCCAGAAGATTTTGAGCGGCTAGTGCTGTCTTGTTTGGACTTCTCCATTCGGGAACTTAGACAGCCTCCGGAGCGAATCCACAACTATCAATTACCAGCATTTGCAGCGACCTGTTTCCGACTCGAAATATGCCAGCCGGGTTGAATGATGTCCGTCACCTCAACGAACTGATAGCCTGCCTCTTCCGTATCATATTCAGGCCAGCGAAGCGCTGCAATAAAACCTTCGCCGACATCCCAGCGCACAAAGGGGGCAAGTGACTGGCCTACGGGACTGGTAGCATCGACAATTGCGTGCACGTGCTTGTCCTCTTCCAGCGACCAGATCTTCACGGCGAAAGCATCTCCCTCCCCGGTAAATCCCCTCTCAAAATAGTGCCGATCCGGCAACGAACTGCGTTGAATATGGACACGGTATTCCTGCTCATCCGTGGGCCGTTCTTCCCAGAAAGCCGTCCAATGCTCACGCGAATAGCGCCCCAGAGCCTCCCAGTCCAGCTGCCAGCCGTAACCCGAATTTTGCAATCGAATCCAAAACCCTGTGCTGATTTCGTCAGCCGTCACATAAAAAACAATTATAAAAAAAAAAGATCCCAACATATAAAAAAACAAAATTATAAAAAAAAAATCAATCCCCTCCAATCATCCTGACGAATGCATCTTCACCGACATGCATATCCTGAGGAAACTGATAGTTCACCAGGTTCATCGGCCGATAAGCCTTACGCGAGTAGACCCACTGCGCATGCGGCAGCGCCCGGTCTCGATCACGCACACTTTGAAGCATCGTCTTCCAGTCAGGCGCAGCCAGCGTTCGCTGTGCAGCAGCGAAGGCCTCGTCGTAACGCTCTTTGTCCGCAGCCTCGATCTGGGCGACTGCGGCTTTCTCCTTTACCTGCTGCTTCAAAGTTTTACCCGTGCCGTAGGACACCGCAGCATAGGCCCCCAAACCGACAAGGACTACGAGACTTCCCGCTGCCAGTAACATTGTCGACTGCTGGCTCCGTGATCCCTCAAGGATTTCAGCATTTTCCTCCTCCGATGTTCGAATGTGGGAAATCTTCCTCTGTGCAAGCATCTTCGAGTCCACTTCCTGGCAGCGACTAAGCAGATACTGTCCCCCACAGTGCGGGCATTGGACGGCGTTCGAGGGGCTCCGGTGCGGTGCCAGGAAGGGCACTTTACACTCCGGACATTCAACATTCAGGGCAACTAGGGGCATGAGCGGAAAGATTAAATTTCAGTATAAGTAGAAATTTAATCATAGCTAGCAAAATCCAGTGTCCACCATGACTACTTCAGAGGCGTCGTATCCGCGTCCTGATTTTCCATGTAGTAAGAAATTTTGCCGTCTTCGAACCTCAGATACCCTTTGGCCAACGCCAGATCCTCACTGCTCAACTCTGAAACACCAAAATCCATGTCGGAGAACACGCCTATTCCATTTGATGGGCCATACATCAATTTCGTCAGAGCGTCGTCGATGCTGGTTGCCTCCCCGATGGTAGAATTTCCGGCAGCCAAGGCCGATGACGCGACCATAGCGAGAGTTTGAGCATTTCGGCGTGCCTTTGCGTCCTTGGCTCCATGAAGCCATCCCTGATATTTAACCGTTCCGATCGCCGCCAGGATTCCTATGATCAAAATAACGGTCACTAATTCAATCAGGGAGAAGCCCCGTTGAGATTGCGAGGTACGGCGGTTGGTAAGGATCAGGCGCATTTCAATTTGGTAATCCTATCTACTTTCGCTTAGCACCCGACAAAAACAATTATAATTTCCACAAAAACAATACTTACCACAATCTCAGGATCAGGACAAAGTGTCGATGATCTCACGGATTTCCACCAGATCGGGGTCGGATTTCGCCATTTCAGCGAGCTTTCCATCGAGCTTGAATGCCTCCTTTAAGGAAGATGCCGCCTCTCCGATTTCTCCGAGAACGGCGTGATAGCACCCCAGATTGTAGTGGTAAAGAGGGTTGGCCGTCAGGGTTTTCGGCCCTCCGCGCAAGGTATCGCAGGCGGTGCTTGTTTCGCCCATTTCGTGCAGGCAGTAGGCCGCATGAATGAATCCCATGTCTACATCTGGCGTTGCCTCACAAATGCTCCTGCTTAAGTCCAGCGCTTCCTGCCACCTGCGCTCACTGAGAAGAAAGCAGAGGGTCAATTCCCGCACTTCCATCGTCTCCCCGTATTCAGCGGTCACCTGTTTAAGCTCAGCCCAGGCTTCCTCACACATTCCCAGAGCAAAATAGCCTTGCGCCGAATCCAGCCGCATCCTGGCGGAATAGTCATCTTCTGGCACGTGTTCGGCGGACATCTTACCGCACTGAAAGATGGGACTCAGTCAATTTCAAGGACCTTGAACAAATTTTTTGCAAATAGTGCCCTCTCCGATAGTGGTGGCCCGTGCAAAAAGCGTTCGTTCTAGGTGCAGGACTCGGCACTCGCCTCAAGTCACTCACCGCCACACTGCCTAAACCCCTGATCCCCTTTTATCAGCGGCCCCTGATCACCTTTGCCTTTGATCACCTGATTGACCTGGGAGTCGAAGAGTTCATCGTGAACACACATCACCTTCCTGATGCCTACCACGAAGCGTTTCCAGATGGTCGCTACCGAAATCGCAAGATCACGCTCAGGCATGAACCCGTGCTTCTGGAAACAGCTGGCGGGATAGGCAATGTTGCTGACCTGCTGGGCAACGATACCTGTATCGTCTACAATGGGGATATCCTCACCGATCTCTCACTTCATGGCGCACTCCAAACGCACAGGGAATCAGGAAATGCTGTCACATTGATCCTGCGCAGCACAGGCGACGCTCGCCACATCGCGTGGGATGCGCAAAGCGGCAGGGTAACTGATATCCGCAATAAACTGGGCTCAGGCGACAGCGGATCCTTCCAGTTCACCGGCATTTACCTGATAGAGCCGTCATTCGTCCAACGGATTGAGCCGGGGGTTAAAAAATCTGTGATCCCTCACTTTCTCGATCTCATCGAAGAAGGTGATCAGCTCGGGGGCGTCGTCGCCGACGATGGCCAATGGTGGGATCTGGGTGACCGTCAATCTTACCTGGATGCGCACGCCGCAGCCGCACAGAATGACCGATTTCCCAGTTACGAAAACGGGGATCCCCGGGCGCTATGGAAACGATTTATTCATGAGTCTGCAACCGTATCGGATACGGCGATGGTTCATCATTCTACCATCGGAGCTGGAGCAAAAATTGGATCGCACGCCTCTGTAAGAGATTCGATCATCTGGCCGGGCGGGTGCGTCGCTGACAATGCCGATCTACAGCGCTGTATCGTCCGCACAGGGGAAACCGCTCGAGGTTCGCTACGCGATGCCGATGTTTAGCAAAGATTTTTCGTGCGCCTCAGCATGATCAGACCGAGACTGAATTCCCCACGGAACTCCCTGAATGAGCGAACTATCTGAAAAACGAATCATCGAAATGACCGCGCGGTTTCTGCCAGCGGTTGATGTCTCGACTGTGAAAGTTGAGCGAATTACCAAGGGAGGCTCGGACCGCCAGTACTGGAGGCTGGTGACAGAGACGTCGTCCATCATCTTCATGGCTTACACAGATCTGCGGGCTGACAACTTGAGCTTTGCTCCTGCCACGGAGTTTCTAGCGGATCACGGCGTCGCGGTTCCGCCCATTCTTGCTCATGACAATGCTGGCCGATACCTTTGGAGCGAAGACGCTGGATCGACTGACCTTTGGGACTACCACGAGCAACCCTGGTCAGTACGTGGCCCCCTCTACAAGGTGACACTTGAGGAAGCTGCAAAAATTCACCGTATCTCTGAGCATACGGTTCCAGAAGGGCTCCGCTCACAGCTCCAACGTGGATTCGATGCGGCACTTTATCAATGGGAGCAGGACTACTTTTTTAATCGCTTTGCAGTTAAATTTTCCTCGCTGGAACTTCCTGAATTGGATGCCATCCACTCTTCAGGAGTTTTCAAAGAGCTGGCTCAAGAACTGGCGGGCTTGCCTCGCTATCTGGTGCATCGCGATTTCCAATCGCAGAACGTCATTATTCGCGAGGCCTCGTCAACATCTCCAAGTGTGTGCCTCATCGACTACCAGGGGGTTCGTCCCGGCTTGCCCGAGTATGATCTGGCTTCCCTGCTGCAAGATCCTTACGTCTCACTAACAGAAGAAGAGCGCGAGGAATTGATTCAACACTATCGTGAGTTCAGGGCGAACGATGCCGAGTGGCAGTGGGACGCAACGCTCTATGCAAAGTGTGCCGCGCAGCGCTTGATGCAGGCACTGGGTGCCTACGGATACTTGGGAGAAGTGTTAGGAAAACGTGAATTCCTGAAGCACATTCCACTGGCCGCAGAACGACTACGGACAGTCATCACCAAGGCACGGATTCTGCCAGATCTCGTGGCGGTTTTGAATCTCAACGATATCCCGGACGCTTCACCATTGGGATAATCTCCCTTTGATTCTGTAGAGCAATCGCCCGTTTCCTATGGCATCGCGATTTTTCACTTTCCTCATTCTCTGCACGCTGGCACTGCTTCTGGCGCGGCGGGAAGACAATCGGAATAGTGGAAGCGTGTTTGATGATGCCCACCTTGGCTGGCTTCATGCGAATAGCCACGTCGACCACCGAACAGCCAATGTTCTTCTGATCGTCGTAGATGACGGTGACGCTCCCCCTTCAGAGCGGATCTTCCAATCGTGGCCTCTTTCTGAACTGGACTATGCATTACTGCTGGAGAACCTCTTTCAGAATCGGCCTAAGGCGGTTGCGATCGAGCCTACCCTGGCCTGGCCCAGTGAGAATGCGCCGTTTCTGGAGAGTTTGAGTACGCGATTGAAGAAAGCTCCACCCATGGTGCTTGGATCCCTCGCAGAGTTTTCTGAGTTCTCAACTGAGCCCATTGATCAATCGACGGAAGATAAAGGCGATTCGATCGAGCAGCTGATCGAGCGCCACTTTCAACTTGAGAATATCAACGGGGAAATCGGCGAGATTCCCCGTCTGACACAGTTTCTCAACGCTCCAGCAAAAACAGTTGCGGGCGAGATCCCGCTGGCTGTAACACACATCGATCTGGGTGACAATATCGCTTCCCCTGGCGATGGCACTCTGCGCGTTCCCCTGCTGGCGCGACATGGAGAAAAGGTCATCGCCACGTTTCCGCTTGCTGCACTCATGTTGCACCGCGAGTTGGAAAACGCGGATTTGACGATCGAACTGGGAAAAGCGATTACCGCCCCAGATTTGAATGTTCCCATCGACCAGGCTGGACGCTTCTCGCTGGACTTAGAATCCCTTCAATCGTTACCTGAGATCAATTCCAGACTGTTTGCGTTGTCTCTTTCCTCGTCGAGTGGTGGCTCGGCGGATGGATCCAAGTCCGCCAACGATGTCATCACTGGCTTAATCGAATCTGACGCTGATTATGCAAAAGTGGAACTACTCGATTCCCATCTGGCAGTGATCGGCCAGTGCGACCGCGGAGCCCATCGATTTTCTATTTCCTCGGACTCCGATGGCAGCGAACTGGAAACGTCTCTCTCCAGAGCAGAAGTCTTCTGCCAGACCATTGCGGCAATGGATGTGGGGCAGCAATTGATCAAAGCGCCAGATTGGAGCCGATATGCGATCGGAGGTGGAGCCCTCCTGTGTATGACCGCCTTGCTGACGCGCAAACGGCCGACTGTCCTGAAGGGTGCCATTCTTTTTGCACTTTTACTGGCGATGACAAGCTTGCTCGCCTTTCAGCAATGGCACGTCTGGTTCCCAGCGTTTGTCGCTATGGTGATCATCGCCTGTGGAGCCCTGGCTGCGGTTCTGGTGCCAGACGCTTAGCCGCGCACATCAGCAATCGAGACGCTGAAAGATTGCGTTTTGGCAGGACCAGTGCAGGAATAAACATCATGTCATTTACTGAAGAAAGTGCGCTTAGCCTGCTCAAAGAACTCACGGAAACTCCAGCAGTCCCCTCTTTTGAAGACGGCGTGCGGAAAATCGTCGCCAGAGAGTTAAACGAATGTGGAGAAATCAAGCACGATCGCAATGGATCTCTCTACTGCGAGTGCCCTTCTTCCTCGAACGATCCCCGCGTCCTGGTTACGGGTCATATGGATGAGGTCGGCTTCATGGTGCAGAACATCACCCAGGAAGGGTTCATCCAATTTGTTCCACTCGGTGGATGGTGGACGCACACCCTGCTTGCTCAGCGAATCACCGTCCTGACCGGATCAGGAGACAGAATCACCGGCGTCATTTCGTCAACGCCTCCACACTTTCTCAGTGCTGAGGAACGCACAAAAGTTCGCCCAATCGAAGACTTGTTCATTGATGTCGGCGCAAGCAGTCGCGAAGAAGCCACGGATTCCTTCGGCATCCAGATTGGTGATCCTATTGCTCCTGAAACCGCATTCACTCAAATGCGAAACCCCAAACTCCTGATGGCAAAGGCCTTCGATAATCGCGCTGGAGTGGGACTGACAATCCAGGCGCTTCAGACTCTGCATGCTGAGTCAACGCCGAATAAGCTGATCGGTCTGACGACTGTGCAAGAAGAAGTAGGAGTCCGCGGAGCTACCACTGCTGCCAGGGCAACGAAACCAGACGTCGCACTCGTGTTGGAAGGGGCACCTGCCGACGATACTCCAGGTTTTAACCGCAGTGACTCACAGGGAAAAATAGGTGATGGTGTCCAAGTCCGCATCATGGATCCAACCGCTATCATGAGTCGCCGACTCGTCGATTTCGTAAGAGGTGTAGCAAAGGCCGAGAGCATCCCTCATCAAATGACCGTACGCCGTTCAGGCGGCACCGATGCGCGAGCCATTCATCTTTCTGGAGAAGGAGTTCCCACAGTCGTCCTAGCTGTCCCCGCACGTTACATTCATTCCCATAACTCTGTGATCCACATTGATGACTATCTGGCTGCCCATCAACTGATTTGTGCACTTGTCAGGAAGCTGGATGCCTCGACCACCAATAGCCTCGTTCAGTTCTCCTGAGCGCCGAATGCGATGCAGAAAAAGGAGGAGCGTTACACCTCAAAATCTGGTGATGAGCTGTTTCGAAGACACTACATTCCACCGGAGGAATCAGGAGTGCGGGGAATTGCACTCTTTTTGCATGGCCTCGGTGACCATGGCGGGCGGTATGAAAGAGTTCTGAGCCGATTCTTGCAAAATGGCATCTACTGCGTGGCGCCCGACTTCCCTGGGCACGGGCACAGCACTGGGACGCGCGGATATTTTGCGACCATCGAATCCATACACGCTCTCGTAACTGAAAACCTCGAGCACCTCCGATCGACTGTCAGCGCGACAGTTCCCGCCGGCCTTCTCGGGCATTCGATGGGAGGATTTCTGGCCTTAGACTACCTGTCACGCAACCCTCAGGAGTTTCAATTCTCGTGGATCAGTTCACCTCTAATTGATGCCAGCTGGCGCCGCAGCCGACTCCTGCAGCTTACCGCTCACGTTCTCGGCTCTCTGGCTCCGCGACTCTCGATCCACAGCGGGGTGCACTCAAATGCCTGCAAACGAGATCCTGAAAGAATTATTGAAACAAAAAACGATCCTCTCATGCATCGACGGCTCACCATGAGAGTGGGAAAACTGTTGCTTGATCAGACTTCAGAACTGCCCAGACAGATTCACAATCTGCACCCAGAACTTCGGCTTCTCATCACACACGGTTCCGAAGACATTATCTGTCCAAGTAACCTCTCCAAAGATTTGTTCGAGCAAATCAAGATCGAAAACAAGTCTTACAAGTTACTTACCGGTCTGCTTCACGAGCCGTTTAATGACATCGGGCGAGAGGACTTCTACCGAGTGCTGGAACAATGGATAGCGACCACAAGCCTTTCTCAACCCGTCGGCTAACGAAAAAAGCAGGGAACGGTAAACCGTCCCCTGCTCATCACGTATAACGTGTCTTCAAGCCTCCGGCAGATTGATTAAAATCTTACCGCCCATTTGTTTCCTATCGCTGGAGCACCCAAATTATGGAGTGTAGATCCTGACGTTTTTAAACTTTGATCTGGCATTTCCAGGGTTGCTGTCGTGGTCAGCCACGAAGACCATCCTATCGAAGTTTCCGGTATAGAACTGCCCAATTGGAATCGAGTAACTCTTCCATCCGTTGGAACTGCTGTAGTTGTTGTAGTCGGTGATTCCCCAATTCTGGGTTCCGTATACTTTAAACGTTAGAGAGGAACTCAACTGGGAATCAGTGTCGAATCCGATTCCATGGACTTCACCTCTCTTGTTACTCCAGAATTCAAATTCGAGCACAGTGTCTGCGGAGATATTCACGTCATAATCGATCGATTTCCAGGCATTGTTTCGTACGTAGATGGTCGCTCCACTGTCCTGCACTGAATAAGACCCCTGATCCTGCCAGCCACCATAGCTCTCAATTGTGTAGTCGCCAAAGTCGACATAACTAGAGGCTGTATAAGTGACGTTCAATACATTGGAAGCGAGGTTCGTATTCAGAGCATCATCAGCGAATGCTGCAGTAGGAACGGAAATACTGACATTTCCACCACTCTGGGGAGTAATTCGGAACGAGAAATTCTGCCGATTACCACTGGCAGAGAAATCTGACAAAACACCGTTGCTCACGACTACGTCGTCGAACTCAAAGCCGTATGCCTTCTCTGAAGTGGTTGCAGAGACGAAAAACGAACCTTCGACAGATGTCTGCGAGGTAGCCAGGTGGATGGTTGGATTCCCGGCATCCATTACCATGTATAATGTATCAGACGCTGCACTGCCATTCCCAACTCCATCGACTACCGCTCCTGACGCCAGGGCAAGTGTTGCCTCCGTTGCACCATCCGCGAGTGTTACAAGAATAGAAAACTCGCTTCCGCTTCCCTGAAGGTTACTTAGCCCCGCTCCATTGACGATAAAGTCCTCGTAGGACAACCCTGTCACCGGCTCACTGAAGTCTATGTCAACCGTTATCGGCCCAGTGATGCGATAAGGATTTCCCGGGCCACCTTTGATCTCATCGTCGTAGTCGCCAGAGGGATCAACTTCGCCATTTGGCCCTCCGCCACCTTGACCAGGATTACTGGAATCGACTCCGTCTGCGTTATTGCCATGCCCATTATTGTTCTTGTAGCCGCTGGCTGCCTGTGTGTGAGCCATTGTAGGCACCGGAGGCGTAAGGTCTGCAATAATCTCAAGCAAGTTTGATTCAGTATTCTCGTTTCCATTTCCGTCAACTACCCTCCCTGCGGGCACTTGCACAGTGATGAGGCCATCGCTCGATGGTGTTACGAAGAACGAGAAATCCATGCCATTTCCACTCAAACTGGCTTTCGCGCCATTTGTGAGTTGAATGTCACTCAAGGAAAATCCATTCACGACTTCACTGAAGTTCGCAAACACCTCAAACTGACCATTGATTGTTGTGTCTGGCGTATAAAGAACGACCGCAGGGGCAACTGTGTCCCACTCTTCAGGCTGTTCTGTCGTGATCTTTGCGATTACCGCCCCAGTCGCCTCTTCGTTTTCCCAGACATGGAACTGATCCACGGTGCTAAAACCGTTCTCTCCAATCTCTCCGAAACTAAGATCGATGTAGTAAGTAACACCGTTGAAAGTTGTCGTAAACTCCTCTCGAGGTACTGAAATCAACACGTAGTCCGCATTTTGATCGTTGGTTTGATAGTCGTAGTTTGGAGTGTTGATCAATTCAAACGTGAAAGTGATGTCTTGAGTTGCAATTGGAATGTTGACGGTCAGATCCAGATCAAGTTCCAGCTCAACACCATTCGCTCCAGTTCCTGAAATGATCGTTCCATTGTAGAAGGTCAGGGTACCGATTTCAAAAGACTGCTCAGGACTAATGTTCTCAAAGCTAGTTCCTTCGAAATGTAAGCTGGAAGGTCTATCGTATCCGTTTGCCGGAGTTCCCCATGAGAAGATGGAGCCCTGCTCTGTTTCTTCAATGTCATAGACAAGATTCTCGTCACCCTCGGGTGATTCGAACTTTCCGTTTGATGATCCTGAAATGTAGAGTGTCTCGTAGATCTCGACAGCTTCGTCACTATCGATCCAGAAATCAGGGTTTGAAGAGGAACAGTAGGCTTTCACAGAAGTTGAGTAGTCTCCGGGCACGATGATGTCACCCCCAGTGTAAATTTCCCAGCTTCCGTTTCCGACACTGTAAAGAATCTGTGAATTCCCTTCTCCATTGGGATTCGACAGACTGACTACAAGTGGGAAATTAAAATATTCGTAGAATCCACCAGGCAAGCTAAACACCGGCGGCTCTAACTTTGTCCGATAATCTCCAGGATTAAAGGAGCCGCTTCCGCCGCCACCGCCGCCGCCAAGAGAAGTCAGCGGAGATTCATCGGAAGTGGTCACATCTCCTCCGTAGCCGGGACGATCATTCGTTCCATCCGTTCCATAGTCCCAGACCCAGTCACTCACACTCGCGTACTCCACGGTGGACTGCCTGACTTCCTCAATAATGGGAGGCACCGTTCCCAGAATAAATTCTTTAATTCCCGGGCCACTGGTTACCAGCATCAGCTGGTTCGTATCGTTATTCCATTTCGCTCTAGGTCGATCCGTCGCTTCTTCCTCGGAAGTCATCGGCACTGCTTTCACCCTCATATCAACCATTGGCCCTCGCAAACCTACGATCGACTGGCGCTGGGTAGACAGCGGATAAGTTTTCAACTTTGCCAACATCGAATCAACATCAGTAGTCGTTTCGAAAGCGCCTCCATTCGCAAGGTAAACGTCCGCAGCTCGGTTTAGAGTTGCGAGGTCTCCCTCCAGTTTCTGAATATCAGAGTTCTCTTTGAAGCGCCCGACCAAAGAGAGACAGATGCCTGCGACTGCTGCAATAACACCGACTGCAGTGACCATTTCGACGAGACTGTGGCCTCGTGACGTTGAAGTAGTAGTTTTAAAGATCATGGTTCCTCGCCAAATATAGAAACCATAATTTCTATAATCAATACCAGAATGGATCTTTTTTAGATAAAAATTAGATCTGAGACGTGCTTTTGATTAACCCTTCGAAAAGTTTCAGGTTCCTGCATAACTCACCTACCGGAACATTTGCCTCTCCGATCCTCGAAATCTCGCCCTCTACCAAATTGAAATTCATTTCAATTTGCGAGAACCAGTTAGAAACTTAAAAAAGTTGAGTAGTCAGTATACCAACTGAGAGACACATTGCAGCGATCGCCTCTCTCAGTCCGAATGAATCCATTTTGCCTCGCGACCTTAGGAATCCCAGCAGCGCCCCTGTAGGACAGCCGAAGCGGCAGTAAGCCATTGGATAAAACACGGAAGCTATTAGTCCCACCACTGCAATCAGCAAACTGATCCCTCCAGAGACTCCCAGCACCCAGGCATCGAACGGTTCCAGATCCGCCAGATTCACCGGCAGGTTGGCAAACAGCACGACCATCGTTGTCAGTAACAATAGCCAGGGGACAAGCAACAGTGCACGGTCTACTTTTTTGGGGAGGACAAGCGCCTTCCACTTCATTTTCTGACGCAGCTTCAGCGTCCATTGCTGGAGAATTCCATGCGGGCAAAGGTGGTGGCAATAGAGCTGATGTCCCGTGCTCCAGGGAACAATCAACGCAGCCACACCAGTTAACGCAAGCCCCGCCGAAGACTGCCAGGCGATACCAGCCTTAGCCCAGCCAGCCAGTAAAGCCTGACTGACAAGATTTCCCGTTATGACGCCAATATAAATGACCACTGTCAGCTGCCACAAAACACGCAGGTATCCATTACCTCGTAGCCGCGTGAAGGAAAGAAGACAGGCGAATGCGACCATCGCGAACATTCCAATGTCGTGCCGTCCAAAGCTCGCCACTAACGGAGTATCCAGCTCATCCGTCTCAGAGCTCACCAGATACTCGGCGATTCTTCGTCTGGTTGCTTCAGCAATGGCCCAGCTGGTAACCGTCGCGCCAGACACTCCTTCAATTCCTTCTTCGTCAAAATTCACCGAAGCCACGCGGTCGAGCTCCCAGGCATCGAAGAGCTTCAAATAGTCTTCATCATCACGAATATAACTGACGTAAGGTTCATTGTCGAAAGTGCTGCGCAATCTGATGCCCAGGACAGTTTTGTCGTCAGGAGCCACCGCTATCAGTAGGTCGAGAGGCCCCTGATAACCAATGAATGTATCCAGCGAAGGTGAACTACGCAAAAGTGTGCCGACTGAATTCTGATCCGCATCCAGCAACTGCCACCTGCCTTGTCCCACCTCCTTGAACTCTGTCGCTTTTGGAACGAGTTCGGCGATTTCAGCGATTGTCACCGGTTCAGGGAACAATGAGGGAATCCCACCGGTTCCAAGACGTTCTAGAACAGTACTCGCGATCACCCGGCTGGTAAGCGTGGCACCACTGACAGCGTCAATTTGGTGATCCAATTTCTCGCCTAACTCGATCCCCTGCAGGCTCTGCCAGAAGGCTTCGGACTGCTCCACTTTCTCGACGTGATCGATCGTGTCTTCTGACCAGACGATCTCTGCGGCAAGCACCACTCCTTCCCGATCTAAGCAGACAGCGGTATTCGTTGGCCCCGAATAGCCCAGAACATCATCTGCCAGTGGTGAAGTCTGAAAAACGAATCCTACTCTCTCGCCTTCTTCGTCCAGCACCTCTTGAAATCCGGAGTCTGAATCCACCTGGCCTAGCCTGGCGTGATCTGGATAATGAGCCTCCAACAGCACCTGAGGAAACTCGGCCCTCCTTTCGCTGCGAAACTTCTCGTGTTGAGCGCGCGCAATCAGCACTGCAATAACCAACAGTGCCATTCGAAAAACAGGAACGGCTCGGGATTGCCAACTGCGCCCTCGTGGCGACTCCACCCTTACGGTTTCCTCAGAATTAGTTGCACCGCATCTACTGAGACAACTCCGTCAGCCCCTTCTGTAGACAATGAGAGCTCGTAATCGCCCCCTGCTTTGAAGCTGAAGTCGCCCAGTGAATGAAACGGCAGCTCGGCATTGGGCACTTCCTTCTGATTCACTCTTGTCGCGAAATCGCCCTCGGCATGCCTCATCTCTACAAGCGCATTCGAGGCTCGATTTTCATGCGCTTGCCAGGCAATGCGCACATCATAAGTTCCTGACTCCAGCACGTTCAATTTGAACTTCGCTTCTGCTTCTTCGTCCGCAGAACAGTAAAGGTAATGCTCACCCACATGCCTTTTTAGATTTCGACTAAATTCCCATTTCCCCACCAGCTCAGCCTTGTTGTCATCCAGCACGATTCCGGGCAACGATCCCGGATCAATGTCAGCTCGGTGGCCGGCCGGAATCTTTGCTCCGACAGGAACAATGAGCTCTCCCTCCAAGGATTCTCTCCTCGCTGCGCCAGGCACTTTCATCAGCGCAATCAACTTGTCGAGATGGCTCTCGTAGACTCCTCGAGGAGTTGTATTCTCAGAGACACACACGTAAGCAGCCTTCCCTACCACTTCTCCCATCATTCCACATGTGCGCATCACTCTAGTCGTCCCTAACGCCTGCCGATTAACACTGATACAACGGCCTGCCATGAAAAGATTTGTTATGTTTCGTGAGTAGAAGCACCGGTAGGGCACTGGATACCCTCTTCTCCGGTCGACTCCCTTTCCAAAGACAGCTCGGGAAATGAAGGGATTGTCCGAAAACTTCTTCGCATACTGTTCCTTTGGATAATGCAGATCTAGATCCCAGGTCGTCGGGACACAGCCATCTGGATAGCCCACTTTGTTTACGATATCCGTCTCAGTGAGAACAATGTCGCCCGTCAGTCGACGCGATTCACGATTACCGCCGACGTAAGCAACCCAATCCAGACTGGCATTTGCGTGTTCCTCCGCCTCTTCACCATGCTTCAGCGCACTGAATGCACCGAACACAGCGCGAAGATTCCAGTCACGAATTCGCTCAAGGTCATTGATCGGGTGCTTGTCAAACCCTCCCTCCCAGAACCACTCCCCCTTCATCACAGGCGCATAGGGCCCCACACTCTTCTTCTGCCGGGGAAAATCGTCCAGAGTTAGCTGCAGAGCCCATGGGGTCTCGGGCCACGACTGCGCAGTTTCCTTATTCGACCAGAACCACATGTTGCTCATTCCAAGGTGCCCCGTCTCTGCCATTTGATATTCTGCCGAGGCCATCGCCCCGATCGTCCCGTGCCCTGTTCCATCAACGAAAAACTTACCAGGAAATCGTCTTTCACCGGTCGTCAAAATATCAACGGCAATCACCGCACTGATCTTCTCGGCTGTCTCCATCTCAACCCGAATCGCATGATGATTGAGAAACAGATCAATGTTTTTCTCGGCGCGCACGACCTTTTCTTTCAACGCATCTCCAAACTCATCGGCAGGCGCAGGAGAATCACGAGCGCGGTCAGCAAACTCCTCTACGATCTCACCAAGGTGAGGATACAGCCCACGCATCGTTCCACCCTGTGCCCACACCCTGATTTCACTGCTGCCATTCCCACCGAGCACTGGTCTATTCTGGATCAGAGCGACTTTAAGTCCCTGCCGCGCTCCAGACAGAGCGGCTCCCATTCCAGAGTAACCTCCGCCAACAACCACGAGATCATAATCACCGGCTACGGGAACCGCCTCAGGTAAACCTAACATTTCTCGGCGAAAACTCTGCAGCTCACCAGGCTCTTCTGGTGGAGCCGGGTCTCCCACTGGAATCAATGCCAGGGCATCACACCGCCCATCAAACCCAGTCAAATCTTTGAGCAGAAGTGAACACTTTCCCGCAGACAATTCGATCTCAACATTTCCCTTCTGCCAATGCCATTCCTTGCCCCGGTCACCAAACACTCCCGCGGATTGCCCATTCACTTGTACCTCAAATCTCCCGGGAGCTCCCTGACCATCCCATTCAGCGACCCAGTCTTTCGTTCTGACGAACAGTTGATACTTGCCCGCTTCAGAGATTTCCACCTCTGTCGTGGCGTCTCCGACGGGTGTTCCCAGTCCATGTGCCAGCAAGTACGAAGACCCCAGAATGTCTATAAACTGGGTATCGAGCTTCCATCCTCCATGGCTTGCAAAAGTCTCGCTTTCTATGAGAACCGGTTTTGCTGCGAAAAGCGCCGATTGAAGCGAAGCGAGTAACAGGACGACCGCTAGCAAATGACGATAGAAAGAGTTCGAAAGGAATAACATGGGTTTTGATAAATCTTCCAGTGTTTGTGAAGCAAGTAGCGTAGCGCTGCAATCCTTTTCATCTTTAGTCTTCCCAAGGCCCTCTGGTTAATCGTATAACCTTCGGCAGGATGAAAGCCCTCCCTTTGCTAATCTCGGTGGCCACAGCAATGGCACTTCACTCTGCGGCCGGACTTACGGACAATTTTGATGACGGTAACGATGATGATTGGGTGGTATTCGATCCGTTAGGTTCCTCGGGACTGGCAAGCCCTGCTATCATCACCTTTCCCGATGGGGCCTACAGGTTACAGAGTCCCGTGCCGTCCGTTTCGGATGGAGGGCCTGCCCGGGTCTTCAGCTTTAGACAGGACATGGAACTGGCGGATTTTTATGTCGCTGTGGATCTGATCGACTGGGACGACAACGTGAATCAAGCAGTAGGCCTGATCGGTAGAGCCGGCAATGTAGGTTTGGGAGAAACAACGGCCTACGTCTGTAACTACGACCCCAACCAGACTGGCAGCAATCCAGCTGGACAATTTCAGATCAACTACGTGGAGAATGAAGGTGCGCCATCGGACAGCACGATGGCGGCAGCGAATCTGGAACTCATTGCAGATCACTCGTACCGCATGATCTTTTTTGGCAAGGGAGGCACACTCACCGCCGCCATGTTTGATCTGCTGGATCTTACCCGGCCTGTTGCATTGATCCAGTCAGACGAAGGAGATGCGCGAGGCGAGCTCTACGAATCTGGATTCGTCGGACTCTTTAACTTTTCCCGCAGCGACTCGCTGGATGCCGACAGCATCGGAGACGCGACATTTGATAACTTCGTGCGCGAGGAATCGAATCCGGACGAAGCCACGTGGCCACTCATTTCCAGAGGGATTCCCGGCGTTCCTCACATTGTATCGTTGTCCCCTGCATCGGGCGCCAATTTCGCAGATCCGGCGCAAGGGATCAAACTCACGATTGAAGCAGCGGGAGAAAGCCCCATCTCGTTGGAAACCGTAGCGCTGGTTCTAAACGGCGCCGATGTCACGAGCCAATCGGAAATCACCATTACTGAGGACGGAGCATCACTCACTCTTCAAGAGTTGAGTGAGAATACGATCTATTCAGCGCACTTTATCGCCGCCACAGAAGCGGGAGGAAAATTGGAGCATCAGTGGCGCTTCGATACTTTCAATGCCTCTCAGCTGACCGCCCCCGGCAGCGTGGTAATCGAAGCAGAGAACTACAACTTTGATTCAGGAAAGTACTTAACAGAAGCAGGCCCTGGCACCTATTCGGAGAAGTTTGGCGAGATCGAGATCGACTATCTCGACTTCGACACAAGTGTACGTAATGACCTGCGCTTTGACGATTTTGTGGCGATGAGTGCTCTGCTCACCGACTTTGAACCGGAGGAGATCGTAGTCGACACCGTTCGAGAAGGAATCAGTTCCGATGACGACTACGTGGTTCGGCGAACGGAAGGTGGCGAATGGTTGAACTACACTCGCGACTTTATCCCAGGACAATATCAGGTATTTCTCCGTGCCGCCAGCCGGGTTCCACAGGACGTTCTTCTCGGTCTTGTATCGAATGCCGATTCGATTGATCAAACGCTGGAGCCAGTTGGAAAATTTGCGGTGCACTCGACTGTCAGCGCTCAATCGTTTGAATATTTCCCTCTTAGAGCAGCGGATGGAAACCCAATGACTATCTCGTTGGCTGGAGAACAGACACTGCGCCTGACCATTGGAGGAGAAGACAACGCATTTGAGACAAAATACTCGCTCTTTATGAACTACTTCATGCTGTTACCAACTGGTGGCTCCAGTCACGCGCTCGCCATACGTTCATTGCAGCGCGTCGTGTCACCTGCCGTTAGCTTCACCCTCTCATGGTCATCGGTACCTGGATATAACTATTCCGTCGTATATGGGAGCAGCCTCGAGAACATGCTACTCGAGTTGGAAGATCTAATCGCAGATGATACCATCACGAGCTTTCGGGATACGGATCCTGAACGACTTAACCTTCGCTCCGGCTACTACCGAGTGTACGAAAGTCGACCTTGATCGAAAGTTTCATCCGTCCCGGTGGGGCTTGAGGAGTCGCGGAGTGATGACACCGCGACTCCTCGGAGTTTGCTTGTTACATAACCGCCTTCAGAATTCCCACCCCACAAACAAATCCGCCCAGTTCCCCCTCCAGACCAGACACCCCGCAATTCCTCCCGACCAATGATCTGAACAATTCGCCTCTCCGACAGACTCTATTCCAACCGCCAATTCCCTTCACCCACTGAGTCCCCGACAGGAATTCGAGAATTCACGCTGGATGGCTCAACCGTCCACACTACAAACACTGTCGCCATCGAGGCTCTCGAATCACGAATTGCAGATTTCTTCATACACCAGAGTTAGAAGCACTCTGGCATGAATCGTTCACTTATAACGTAAGAAATAAGATCGAACGAAATCAAGACTCAGCTGTCCAGCCTCGTCCCTACGCTCCAATCGCTTCCGTTATGAACTGGCTCACCATCGCCAGATTCTTCCGTCCCGGTGAGTCTTCAACACCACTCGCTACATCAACAGCTGCTGGTCGGACCTTGGCCACGGCATCTCGCACATTGTAAGGATTCAGCCCTCCAGAAAGTATAATCCGGAGGTCCGGGTGATCGTTCACCACTTTTGCCGCCAGCTCTTGATCAAACTGTTTGCCACTTCCTCCATACTCACCGGGACACCATGCATCCAGAAGGATCCAGGGAGTGTGATACTCTGCAATACTTTCAAGTGATCCGGGATCTTTGACACCGAATGCTTTGATCACCGGAATGTCCTGAAAGATCAAGGCTTCACAATAGTCGGGCGACTCATCTCCATGAAGCTGCGCTGCATCGATCAGTCCGCTAGCCAGAATCTCCGCAACGCGATCGAGATCTTCATTGACGAAGATTCCCACTCGGCTCACTTCCTCGGGAATAGATCCTAACCATTTTGCGCTATCTTCGAACGATACAAAACGCTTCGATTTCTCGTAATAGTTAATTCCCAGTGCGTCGGCTCCGGCTTCACAGGCACCCAGCGCCTCATCAAGCTGAGTAAAACCGCAAATTTTGATGGCAGGACTGTCACCAGACCCATTGCGCAACTTATTAAGGAAGGCTCCTCCCTTATCGTTAAATACTCGAATACTCATGATCCAATTTGCTTTGCGGGTAATATCCCCTCGGTAAACTTCAACAAACGCGAAATCTCGAAGGGACAGGAGATTACGCCCTTAACTCTAGCATCGCGCATCAATTCCTGTGAATTCCGCTGCTGTCCAGGTAATGTCAGGTAAACTACGGCCGGAATCAATCGCCGTTCAGGCGCCACGTGAGCATATGCCTTAGCGATGAAATCGTACAACCGCTCTCCTCCCAGCACAGGGAGGTCGACGCCGAAGAAAAACATACGGTAGTCCCGCTGCATCGCCATCTCGAACCCGAACGTTGCATCAGGAGTGGTGTCCACTGTCGCTCCAGTGAAAGCCGTCATGCTCTCTCTTATCAATCGCAACACTGCCGTATCCGGAAACACGGCCAGGACACGCATTGGGTCTTCAATGCTGCTCGACTGGATTTCTTCGGCCATAGGAAGTCTCGCATCGTCAACGATAGGCGAAACATCGGCCACAGGCACATCCTCAGCTGCAGGCAAGGGCTCTGCTCCTTGTGCTTCTGGGGCGGACTGCTGTGGATTCCGCGCATTCCTGCGCGGCGATTTTCGACGTCTGCGGGCCATTGGGGGGCGATACTTTCAATGGTAATGGAACCGAGAGCCACAGGAAGCAAGTCAAGATTACACCCAGTCGAATCAATATTTTCCAGAAAAAATGCTTTCACAGGCCGGTGCAAGCGCCACTGTCTCAGCTACTCCGATGCCTGCCGACACCATCAAGATCACTGGCGCCCGCCAGCACAACTTGAAGAATATCTCCGTCGAGATCCCCCGCCATAAGCTGGTCGTGATCACGGGAATGAGCGGCTCCGGGAAGTCTTCGCTCGCATTCAACACTCTCTATGCCGAAGGACAGAGACGCTATGTTGAGAGCCTTTCCGCTTACGCCCGGCAATTTCTCGATCAACTGGAAAAGCCCGACGTCGATTTCATCGAAGGCCTTTCTCCCGCGATCGCCATCGAGCAACGCACCTCCAGCCCGAATCCTCGATCCACCATTGCCACGGCGACAGAAATCTACGATTACCTGCGCATCCTCTACTCTGCTTGTGGTCAGCCGCATGATCCCGCAACTGGGGAAGCGATTCATCGTAAAACGGTTCCTGATATCATTTCAGAAATTGAAGCCCTGCCTGAAGGCACGCGACTCATGCTCCTGGCGCCGCTGCCGCCGAACGAAACACGCCATCCCAAGAAACTCTTTGAACGACTCGCAAAGCAGGGACTCGTCCGCGTTCGAGTCAATGGAGAAATCTATGATCTGGAAGATGACATTCCCTTAAAAAAGGACACCATCCCTGACATAGAAGCGGTCATCGACCGGCTCGTCGTCCGCGAGGGACTCAGCGCTCGTCTCATGGACAGTATTCAGACTGCCCTGCGCTGGAGCAAGAATGACGTCTGGTTCCTCATTGAAGAGCACGGCAACTGGGAACTGCACACTTACACAACTGCCTTTGCCAATCCCGAGACCGGCTTCCGCATGCCGGAACTCACTCCGCGACACTTTTCCTTCAACAGTCACCACGGAGCATGCGAACGCTGTCAGGGCCTGGGCTCTGAGCTGTTCTGTGATCCTGAGCTTCTGGTTCCAGATCGCACGCAATCGCTCCAGGACGGAGCGGTAAAGTCCTGGTGGGCGCGTAATCCAAAACTCAAAGCTCTCCACGACGCACAGCTTCAGGCCTTGTCTGCTCACTTCGAGATCGACCAGTCAGTTCCCTTCGAAAAGCTGCCTGTAGCATTTGAAAAAGCCCTCTTCTACGGCACTGGCAGCGAGGCAATCAAGTCGGGATGGAAAACGAATGCCACCACCCGCAGTGTATCGAAACCGTTCGAGGGCCTGTGCGTTCAAGCTTCGCGGCTCTATGAGACAACGGAAAGCGAGAGCACGCGCAAGAACTTGATGCGCTTCATGAATCCGCGACCCTGCGGTGCCTGCGAGGGCAAGCGGCTCAAACCAGAGATCCTCGCTGTTACACTTTCTGGCGAGAGCGGACGTCCACTCTCGATCGACGACTTCACGAAGTTAACCATTGAAAGTGCAGCGGCATGGATACGATCATTAAAACTAACAAAGCAACAGAAGGAGATCTGCTCCGAAGTTGTGAATGAAATCCGCAAGCGTCTATCATTCCTGGTGGACGTTGGTCTCGGCTATCTCACCCTGAGCCGGGAGAACGGAACTCTGTCTGGAGGAGAATCACAACGCATCCGACTCGCCACGCAGATCGGCTCTGGTCTGGCTGGCGTCCTCTATGTTCTCGATGAACCAAGCATTGGACTACACCAGAGAGACAATGCCAGACTGATTGAGACCTTGAAACGGCTCCGCGATCTCGGCAACACCGTCGTCGTTGTTGAGCATGATGAAGAAACGATCCGCGCGGCTGATTACGTTATCGATCTCGGCCCTGGCCCTGGACCACGGGGCGGCGAGATCATCGCCATGGGAACTCCTGATGAAATAAGAGCGGATCCCAAATCACTCACTGGCCGTTACATCAGCGGCTCGATCTCGATCCCTGTTCCGAGGCATCGAATCAAACCGCCACCTCCTGGCGGAGCGCCAGATCGCGCCAACCTGCTTGAGACCGGATGGCTGACAGTTCACGGTGCCGCAGAAAACAATCTTCGCGAAGTGGATGCAGCCTTCCCGATTGGCTGCCTTACCTGCGTCACGGGCGTCTCTGGAAGTGGCAAATCGACTCTGGTAGATGACATCCTGAGGCGCACACTTTGCCGCAATCTCTATCGCTCAAAGGAAACTCCTGGCAAGCATCGCTCCATCTCCGGCCAGCACCAGATCGATAAAGTGGTCGTGATCGACCAGTCGGCGATAGGGCGCAGCCCACGCTCCAATCCCGCAACATACACTGGCGCATTCACGGCGATTCGTGAGCTTTTCAGCCAGTTACCGACATCAAAGCTGCGCGGCTTCACTCCCGGAACCTTCTCCTTTAATACCAAAGGCGGAAGATGTGAGTCTTGTCAGGGAGATGGCTTGATCAAGATCGACATGCACTTTCTCTCTGACGTGTATGTCCATTGCGAAGCCTGTGGAGGCCGGCGCTACAACCAGGATACCCTCGACATTCACTTCAAAGGAAAGAACATCGCAGAAGTCCTCGATATGTCGCTCGACGAAGCGGTCTCCTTCTTCCGACGCGTTCCCGGCATTCATGACAAGATCAAAACGCTCTGCGATGTTGGCCTCGGTTACCTCAAACTGGGACAATCCGCGACCACCCTTTCTGGAGGAGAAGCACAGCGTGTCAAATTAAGCGCCGAACTGGCGAAAAAGGCGACTGGCCGCACTCTTTACATTCTCGACGAACCCACCACCGGCCTTCATTTTGCCGACATCGAAACGCTCCTGCGCGTCCTCATGCGCCTTAGAGACGCTGGAAATACGCTTATCATCATTGAACACAATCTGGACGTCATCAAATGCGCGGACTGGATTCTCGACCTTGGCCCGGGCGGCGGCGCGCACGGCGGGAATCTCGTGGTAGAAGGGGCACCGGAAGACGTCATCAATTGCAAAGATAGCGCCACCGGATCTTACCTGAAGAACTACCTGTAGCCTGCCATCATTGATTTCGTTCTACGAAAACAGCTGCTCATCCGTTTCAGCAGGAAGATGAGCAAGAATATTCCTCCAATCAGAGGGCTCCAATCATGGCTTCTGCTGGTTCTGGCACCAGCGCCGATCGTTCTTGCCTTTGAGCCTTTCGGTCAATGGTGGCTGACACCAGTTGGGTATGGGATGCTTCTCCTGGGATTAAGGTGCCTGACACCACGCATGGCGCTCATTGGTGGCTTTGTAAGTGCCACATTGCTGTTTGCTGGAACTCTCTCCTGGCTGTGGAACCTGTTCGATGTACTCGCGATTCTCCTCTGGATGATTCTCGCATCATTCACGGCGGTATTCGGATACTTTCTCAGCACCAGCCGTCTGCTATTTGGTCAGACCTGCCTCAGTTCCCTCATTGGAGCTACGCTCTGGACTGGTATCGATTACTTTCGCGGCGAAGTCTTCATTCTTAAGCTCTCATGGATCACCCCAGGCACCGCACTCCCGCCTGGGTGGTTAACCCCCATCGTTGGAACCTACGGCGTCACCTTTGTTCTCGTGCTTGGCATTCTGATGATCATGGAAAAAGATCAGCGCTGGTGGGGAAGCGCGATTCTGACAATCCTTCTGGCATCCGTTCTTGTTCCAAGGCAAATGAATGGTGACGAGGGACAACCGATCCGTGTGGTGGCGGTGCAAAACGAAGGCGGAGCATTCAAACATCACCTGGAGCAAAGCGCTTCCGCCTCCGGCCCAATCGACCTCATCGTCTGGCCAGAACACTCCGTCCCTTACAACTTAATGGAACAGGAGCGACAACTTGGAGAGCTGCAATCATTTCTGCGTGAGCGCAATGCAATCGCAGTAGTCGGCACGCGGAGAATGGAAGAAGGCATTGATGCACCAGACGGAAGTGCCGCATGGCACAACATGGCCTGCGCGATATCTTCTGACGAAATTCTGGGCTACCATGACAAGAACCATCCTGTGCATTTTTTCAACGATGGCATACCCGGTAAGTCGGCAATCCCCATCGATACTCCACTGGGCAAAATCGGGGCTCCAGTCTGCTTCGATCTCGACTTTCAAGGCGTCGTGCGCAGAATGTCACTCGCAGGTGCGGAAGTGATCGTTGCCCCAACAATGGACTCAAAATCCTGGTCAGCACGGCAACACTTGCAGCACGCCCAGCTCTTCCGTCATCGTGCCGCAGAGAACAACCGCTGGATCGCCGTCGCTGCGACATCTGGTGTCAGCCAGATCATTGATTCTCACGGCCACACCCGGGACATCCTTCCCCTGATGAATCGAGGAGTTCTCGATGGAGAAATGTTCAGGCGTAGTGATATGGCGTTCTTTACTCGATGGGGCTGGCTGACTGGCCCCGCCTTGATGTGGTCAGCCGCTACTCTGGCAGTCGTCGCACTTCCCCTCCGCTGGCTCATCCTCAAAAAGCAATTGCAAATCAGCTGATCGTTGTTGACAAGACGCCTCGGGGTTCCTGCCAATTTTCCTCTGTTCTTTCCTTCAATTCGCGCTAGAGAAGAATGCATGGCTTATCTGAATGAAAATTACCTGAAGCTGAAAGCTGGCTATCTGTTCCCGGAGATCGGGCGCAGGGTCAATGCATTCACCGAGGCAAATGCCGAAGCTGCGGCACGGATTATTCGCTGTGGAATTGGTGACGTTACCGAAGCACTGCCAGATGCAGCACGTGAGGCCATGCATAAGGCCATCGATGAGCTGGGTGATCGCGATTCTTTCCGCGGATACGGCCCTGAGCAGGGGTATCCGTTTCTGCGTGATGCCATCGCAGAAAATTTCTACACCAGCAGAAACCTTGATGTCAGCGCTGACGAAGTTTTTGTTTCTGATGGCTCGAAATGCGATACTGGGAACATTCTCGACATTTTCGGCCCGGGAAACACCCTGGCGATTACCGATCCTGTGTATCCCGTTTACGTCGACACTAATGTGATGGCGGGCAATACAGGTGATGCTGACGATTCAGGAGCCTACGCAGGTATCGTCTACCTGCCATGCACCGCGGACAACCAGTTTGTCCCAGAGATTCCTGAGCAGAAGGTTGATCTGATTTACCTGTGCTACCCTAACAATCCCACTGGAGCCACGGCCACCCGCGCGCAACTTGAGGAATGGGTCAACTTTGCAAAGGCAAACGACGCCATCATCCTTTACGACGCTGCCTATGAAGCATTCGTCTCTGATCCCGGTATCCCGCGTTCCATCTATGAAATTGAAGGAGCGAGAGAATGCGCAATTGAATTCCGCAGCTTCTCGAAAAATGGTGGATTCACCGGCGTCCGCTGCGCTTTTACCGTGGTGCCCAAATCGCTGATGGCATCGACGCGGGGAGGAGAAAAACAAGCTCTACACCCACTGTGGTCAAGAAGACAGAGCACCAAGTTCAATGGCGTCAGCTACATCGTTCAGCGTGGCGCAGAGGCGCTGTTCTCCGATGCAGGAAAGTCTCAGGTCGCTGAATTGATTACCCACTACATGGGCAATGCCACTCTACTGCGGGAGGCGGCAACCGAATTGAACCTCAAGGTATTCGGTGGCGAAAATGCGCCTTATGTCTGGGTCAAGTGCCCCGCTGGGGTAAGCAGCTGGGAGATGTTCGACAAAATGTTAGAGCAGGCAAACGTGGTCATTACTCCGGGGGCTGGATTCGGCGCGGCAGGTGAAGGTTACTTCCGCATTTCTGCATTCAACAGCAGATCGAACGCGGAAGAGGTCTGCCGTAGAATGAAAACCCTGACCTGGTAAACTGCCATGTCTGAAGCACCATCAAAAACCGTCAACGTAGGTATCATCGGAGGAGGCCTGATGGGCCGCGAAATGGCCAGCGCCTTTGCCCGCTGGTGTGCACTTACAGATGCGCCAGTAACGCCACAGCTTACCGCAGTCGCCGACCTTAATCCCGACACCTTGAAGTGGTTCGAGCGGATCCCTTCTGCCAAACTCCTGACCGCTGACTACAAGGAGCTTTTAGCATCGGAGAACGTCGATGTCGTCTATGTCGCCGTGCCACACAATCTGCACGAGCAGCTTTATGTTGATACACTCGAAGCAGGCAAAGACCTTCTGGCAGAGAAACCTTTCGGACTTCACCTGGCTGCAGCAGAACGCATCGTTGCCAGTGTTAAAAGTACAGGAAGATATTGCCGCTGCAGTTCTGAATTCCCATTCTTTCCTGGAGCAGCGAAAGCATTTCAAATGGCCGGCGACGCAAGTCGTTTCGGGCGCATCCTTGAGGTTCGCGCAGGATTTCTTCACAGCAGCGATCTTGATCCTGATAAAGCTGCCAACTGGAAACGGATGAGCAAAACTTGCGGCGAGATCGGTGTGATGGGCGATCTGGGAATGCATGTGGCGCACTTGCCATTGAGGTTGGGCTGGGTCCCAACAAGCGTTTATGCCCAGTTGCAGAAAGGCTATGCCGAACGCCAGGGAGTAGCCTGCGACACATGGGATAACGCGACTCTTCAGCTATGGGTTGAACAGAACAACGCGGATCCCTTTCGCATGCAGTGGGAAATGAAAAGGCTCGCTCCCGGGGAAACGGACACGTGGTATTTCGAAGTTCTCGGCACTGAAGGTGGCGTGCGCTACTCGACTAAGGAACCCAAGACCGTGTGGAGTTTCCGCCGTGATGGATCCGGGCAATACTGGGATCGAACCGATATGGGCTTTCAGACCCCCTACCCCACAATCACAGGGGGTATTTTCGAACCCGGCTTCCCTGACGTGATCCAGCAGATGTGGTGCGCTTTTCTCACTGAACGTGAGGGACTGGCAAATGAGAACTTCACATGTGTATCACCTGAGGAAGCACTCCTGAGTCACCGCATTTTTGATGCCGCGCTGCGATCACAAGAATCGCAATCCGCTATTTCAATTTAGTGAGCCCTGTGGCACAACATCCGCAGTAAGTATCCCATGGCTGCAAAGAAGAAAAAGGCACCGAAGAAACCGAAGGCGACAGAGCCTCCTGAACGCAGCGGCATTCTTGCCGGTGGAAATTTCATCATTGACCACGTCAAGGTCGTCGACCACTACCCTGAGCAGGAAATGCTCGCGTCGATCCTCTCCGAATCGATGAGCAATGGTGGCGGGCCTTACAATGTTCTAAAGGACCTGGCGCTGATGGGAGCAAAATTCCCTCTGGCAGCTGCTGGACTGCTGGGTGATGACGAAGCCGCACGCTGGATTCTCGATGATTGCTCAAATCACAACATCGACACGACCAGGCTTCGACTCACTTCTCAGAGTCCGACATCTTACACCGATGCCTTTACAGTCAGGGGCACCGGAAGGCGCACCTTTTTTCATCAGCGCGGAGCCAACGCGCTGCTCCGTCACGAAGACTTCGATTTCTCGAAATCCCGTGCCAAGATTTTCCATTTTGGATATTTTCTTCTTCTCGATGCACTCGATCGATTAGACGACACAGGGCGCACAGGAGCTTCCCGTGTTCTGGAAGCTGCGCGCGAAGCAGGCCTGAAAACAAGCGCCGACGCTGTCAGCACCGAAAACGAAAAATTTCCCGAAATCATCAGATCATCGCTCCCCTTTCTCGACTACCTGTTTCTCAATGAAATTGAAGCCGGACGGGTGACGGGGCTCCGACTCAGGCAAAGTGGAGAGATTCAATGGACTGTCTGCGAAGAAGCGGCGCAGAAGTTGATCAGTCAGTCTGTTAATGAATTCGCCATCATCCATTTCCCAGAAGGCACTGTCGCCGCCCACAGCAGCGGAAAGGTCTTCCGCAAGACCTCCACTGCACTTCCAGAATCGGCACTGCGTGGTGCCAGCGGAGCAGGTGACGCGTTTGCTGCCGGAGTTCTATACGGACTTCATGAGGACTGGGATATTGAAAAGTCATTAACGTTGGGTGTCTGCGCGTCTGCAGCATGCCTCGGGCATCCATCCACATCTGAGGGGGTCTTTCCAGTCGAAGAATGCCTGGCAATAGGCGAAGAATACGGCTTCAGAGAGTAACTCCCTAACTTCCCTCCCACCATGCCCTTCACCCGCCTGCCTAGAATGGATCACAGAGTGGGCTGGATGATACTCTTAAGTCTTCTGCTTGGTCTCAGTGGTGAAGCGGACGAACTAAAACTGGTCGCTGGAGAGCGCTCGTCCCTTTCCTGGCCAGGACTGAACGATGATTCGATCATTGTCAGGCTCCCAGACTCCTGGTCGCCACTAGAAAAATGGCCAGTCATCTTTTTCTACCACGGCACCGGAGGACGGCCGACCATCGATCTCCCGCTCGCCTATACGGGCGGCAAACATTTCGTTCTGGTTGGCATGCCCTACACGGTAAAGGGAAACATTAGAGACCATGAACCGTTCTACGCAGACACGGTGCGCATTTTCTCCGAGCTCAGAGATCACCTCGAAAAAATGGCATCGATCGATCCGGAGCGCACCTATGTCGGAGGGTTCAGTAAGGGCGGCTGGACTGCGGCACATTTTGCCGACAAGCAACCCCACCTGATTGCCGGAGCCATCATCATAGGCGCTGGTGTCAATCCCTTCAGAGAAGGCGAAGAACTGCCCCGATTCAAGAGGAACACTCCCGTCTATGTGGGAGTCGGGCAACTTGAGTTGAACTATGCCGTGAGCCTTCAGGCCTTTGATCACTACGGAGGCCGAGGTGCACGCGTTACCCTTGATGTCTACGACGGGCTTGGTCACCGCCCGGCAAGCAACCCTAAGTCCGATTATCTGAAGCAGTGGCTCACGGTCGAAGCGCATCGCGATTCACTCAAAGACCTTAAGCCCGCCTTTGACCAGTGGTTTACGACACTGAACGAGAAATCCGCGGCTACAACTGATCCAGTGGTGCGCTACCTTACGCTTGAAAGAGGTGGAAATGGTCCATTTGCCCGGTTTCTGAATGCCACACAGCGGCGCGAGTTTTCGGCTCAACTGGCCGAACTACGCAAGCATCCAGCGATCGCCGCCGAATGGGAATTGCGCGAGAGATACGAACGAACGCGACGCACGGAATCAGACGGAGGGTTTCGACTGGCGAACTGGGAAGGCGTGATTCTCGACTACGCGACGATCTACCGGCGCGGCCCGCGAACGACATTCGGAAAACGCGCCGGACTCGACGCGCTGAGAGTGCTCGACTCGATTAAAGAAGCGATTCGCCAGCGCAAACAGAAAGGGGAGCCGATCGGCGACTTCATGGAGAGAAACCAGCGACTGGTTGCCGAACTCGAAGCGATCCCCCGCTCTGATCTCGTCTCCTATTTCGATCAATTGCGAGGAACTCTGAATATCCCAGTAATCACGCCTCAGTGATCCAGCCCGTCACCTGGGGGCTCATGCGGCGCAGGATCGGGCGGCGGCTTTATCTTTGTATTTGGCGGCCCAGTTCGGTGAAGGGATGGAGTGAACCTATCATAAAACGACACGCACGGCACCTGGCCGGAACTTGCCAGTCAGCGTGGCACGTAGTATGCGTTCTAGATGAACGGATCCTTCGCCCTCAAATTCATAGCGTCTCTGCTTCTCTGCCTTGCGAATGTTTCAGCACAGGCCGTCAAGGCGGTCCCGTCCGAGGCAAAGCAACTCATCGTCGCCACTGGAACTGACTGGGATACGCACCGGGGCAATATGCTTCTTTTCGAACGGAAATCCGCGCGATCAGATTGGCAGCAGGTCGTGTTCTCGAAACCAGTTCCTGTCCTCTTTGGAAGAAAGGGCATGGCGTGGGGACGCGGAGCTATTCCCATCCCCAAAGGCGGCACTCGATCAACGTTCAAAAAAGAAGGCGATGGCCGCACCCCTGCCGGTTGTTTTAAGTTGGGCAAGGTCTACGGCTATGCACCTGCGATGCCTGCGGGTTCACGATATCCATACAGGCAGGTCACCAAATGGGATGCCTGGATCGACGATGTAAGAAACCCTCTCTATAACCAACATTACGTCGCTAATCCTAAGAGCGGCATTCCACCGTGGTTCGAGAAAGCACGAATGCGGCTGGGCGACTTCGCCTATGCCTGGAAGCTGGAAGTTCGCCATAACTCTGATCCACCTGTTCCAGGCGGAGGCAGCGCCATCTTTTTCCATATCCGCCGAGGAGAAAATCGCGCCACTGCTGGCTGCACCACCATGGAAAAAGCGAATCTCCTGAAAGTTCTCCAATGGCTGAAAACGGATGCTGCCCCTCATTACGTCGTCCTGCCTGCCATCGAGTATCAAAGATTGCAGACAGCTTGGAAACTGCCAAGGCTCAGGTAGTTATTCAACACTTGCAGGGATGGCATAGTCCTGCTTAAGCTCCGCAATTCTCACCTACCACTAAATGAAAATTGCTGTAGATGCCATGGGGGGCGACTTCGCTCCGGCCAACGTTATAGAAGGCGCAAAGACCGCGCTGGCTGAATTCCCTGCCATCGAAAAACTGGCTCTCGTCGGTGACGAATCAGCGATTAAGTCAGAGTGCGATCGCGTCGGCCTGCGCGACCGGAGAGTGGAAATCGTTCCTGCGTCGGAAGTCGTTCTGATGTCGGACTCAGCCGTTCACGCAGTGCGCAGAAAGAAGAACTCATCCATCAATGTTTCGATGGATTTAGTGAAGAGCGGTGACTATGGCGCCGTCGTCAGCGCAGGCCATACTGGAGCAGCCGTTGCCGCAGCCACCATCAAACTGCGCACCCTGCCTGGCGTCGAACGCTCGGGGATCGCTTCTCCTTTTCCAAACGAACACGGCGTCTGCCACTTGATCGATGCCGGTGCAAACGTCGACTCTAAACCCATTCACCTGTTTCAACACGCAGTGATGGGAGCGGTTTACGCACGACACGTTCTCGGTCGCGAAAACCCTGCCATTGGCCTCATGGCAAATGGCGAGGAAGAAGGAAAAGGAAATGAGGCATCGCGCGAGGCCTATCAACTATTAAAAGCTAGTGGTCTCAATTTTAAGGGAAACGTCGAAGGCAGAGACTTATTCATGTCGCCTATCGACGTAATCGCCATTGATGGCTTCTCGGGAAACCTGGTATTGAAGGGGTGCGAGGCTACCGCCAAGGTGCTGTTTAAGTGGCTGAAGCAAGAGCTGAAGAGCACGCCATTTCGCACTCTTGGAGCCATTATGGCAAAGGGTGCTTTTAAAGATACGTATAAAAAGAGCAGCTACGAAACGTATGGAGGCAGCCCACTGCTCGGAGTGAACGGTATCGTCGTCATCGCACATGGTTCAAGTTCAGCGCTGGCGATCAAGAACGCGATTCGGGTCGGCGCTGAGGCCATCAGCCACTCTGTCAACCCTCACATTGAGGAGGAAATTGCCCGGTATACGGCAGCAGTGAAGTGACCGCCTGAAGTTGAAACTCCATCCTTGCAGGTTCGCCTGCCCCAGTGTTCCCTGTCGCTTATGCAAGATCCTAGCAACACTTCCTCCCAGTGCTCGATGACCATCGCAGGCACCGGAAGTTACGTGCCCGAAAAAATCCTGACGAATGCAGATCTGGAAAAACTTGTCGACACCTCTGACGAGTGGATCATGTCCCGCACCGGGATTCGTGAGCGCCGCATTGCCGCTGACGACGAGGCAACCAGTGATCTGGGAACCAAGGCAGCCCTCAAGGCCATGGAACAGGCCGGCGTCACCGCCGAAGAGCTGGATCTGATCATCGTAGCCACAGTGTCGCCCGATACTTTCTTCCCATCGACAGCCTGCTATATCCAGAAGAATCTGGGAGCAAAAAACGCCGTCTGCTTCGATATCTCAGCGGCATGTTCGGGGTTCCTTTTCGCTCTGCAAACGTCGCGCCATTTCATCAATACCGGCAATCGCAAGACCGTCCTGATCGTTGGCGCTGAAAAACTGAGCGGGATGGTAGACTGGAACGATCGCAATACCTGCGTGCTCTTCGGCGATGGTGCCGGAGCCGCGATCCTGCGCCAGCGAAAAGAAGGCACAGACGAAAGCCGAGTGGTTTCGACCGTGATGGGGAGTGATGGCAATCTGACAGACATCCTTTCCGTCCCCGGAGGTGGGTCTGCCATGCCCACGACTCCTGACAATGCATCGCAGCGCCTGAACACCATTCGAATGGAAGGCCGTGAGGTCTTCAAGAAAGCTGTCACCGCCATGAGGAACGCTTGCAATCAGGCGATTGCTGAGGCGGGTCTGACCACCGATGACATTGCAATGGTCATTCCGCATCAGGCAAATATTCGCATCATCGAAGCGATCACTGACCGACTGGGAATCCCGAAAGAAAGGACGTTCATCAACCTTGATAAATACGGCAATACTTCAGCTGCAGCGATTGCCATTGCGCTCGACGAAGCGAACCGTACGGGGGCTATCAAAAAAGGTGATCACATTCTATTAGTTGCCTTTGGCGCGGGGCTCACCTGGGCCAGTTCTGTGGTCAAGTGGTAGCAGCATCAGCAGGTTTCACTTTCTCTTCCGCCGCCTCGCCGGTCGACCGTCCGAATTTCGCATCCAGCGCCCAGTGTCGGCCTGCTTTTTCACTTCTTCCAGTTGCTTGTGGTAACTGGCCAGCCTTGCACTGTCCAGGGTGCCCTCTTTGATCGCCGCCTGCACTTTGCAATCGGGCTCGCTCACATGACTGCAATCTTTAAAACGGCACTCGTTTCCAAGGGCTGCAATCTCTGAAAAGGTCTCTGCGATACTCTGCTCATCTGCCCACAGCTGCACATCACGAAGTCCGGGAGTATCAATCAAGATTCCACCTCCAGGCAGCACTGTCAGTTCACTCCAGGTCGTCGTGTGCTTGCCCCTGGCATCGAACTCCCGAATCCCGCCAACACGCATCACTTCCTCCCCTGCCAGCCGGTTGATCAGGCTCGATTTCCCGACACCAGAGGAGCCAAGTAGCACCAGCGTATTTCCCGTCCGAACGTAGTGCCGCAGCCCGTCAATTCCCATGTCGTGCAAAGCACTCACAGCACACACCGGAGCATCTGCCGCAATCGCTTTTGCCTGCTCCACTCGGGCTTCCAGATCGTCTACCAGATCGGCCTTATTGAGAACGATCACAGGTTGCGCCCCACTCTTCCATGCCAAAGTGAGGTATCGCTCAATCCGCCGCAGATTAAACCCTCGAGCGCTATCCAGGGCCGATACGATCAAGACGACATCCACATTCGCAGCCAGCACCTGCTGTTCCACTTTGCGCTCCTTTCCCGCCGCAGCCACGGCTTGCCTGGAAAAGGCAGTCCGCCTGGTCAACACAGCATGGATGCTCCCCCGCCCCGTCGCTTCATCTGGTTCAAAGGCAACCCAGTCACCGACGACAGGGTAATCAGCCTTTACTTTAGCCAAATGCCGAAAACCACCGGCTACAGACACCAGCACTTCCTCACCGTCAGCATTCATCAGGTAATACAAGTGCTTCTCTTTTCTCACCACGCGCCCCGGCACATAACCGAGTGGCGCATACTTTTCTTCAAACTCAAGGCTGTTCGAGGGAGCCCACCCTAACATTGATAAATTCATTATTCAGTCATTCGATCACGGATGATCACTCAAAAGTCATTAACACCCGCCTCATCACAGAAGAATGCGGGGTAGATTCCATACGACGCATGGATTGCTTCCTGCCAGGGCACCTGTGCAGGCGTGATCCTTCACAAGGATCCACTCGATCGATCAACTGAACTTCGGAATACCAAGCCCGCCTTCCACTCTCCGAACATTCGTGCGGAGCATCCATGCACTTAGTCTGCGAAGCGCTCAAGAGGAGCTACCAGCAACATCGATTCGGCGTAAAACGATTTATTATCTACAATCATAGGGAGACTCCTCCTTTCTTAGGGAGGAGGTTCGCCCACGATTGCAAAACCGTCAAGCAAGAGTGGGAGAACGGGCTATCTACACCAGGGCTTACGCATGAGAAGTGACTGGTATTGTGGCAAGTAGTGAGAATCGGAAGGAGGGGTCGAGGGCCGCGAGTTTGCGTTTGGCGCGCATCGATTTTTTCATCGGGTGATCGCGTAGAGCCTTGGCGGAAAGTTCACGCAGGATGCTTAGATTGTGCGCAGCCCAGCGGTCGCGCACCTGGCAGTCGTCTTCGCCGAAGGTTACGTCGAGGACGTGGTGGCAGGTGTTCTCTACCGACCAGTGGCGGCGCACGATGCTGGCGTGTCGCGTGGCATCTGCTTTCAGACTACTAAGGTAGTAGTGGGTTTCGCGGCTGAGTTCTGCGCGAGTTCCGACGCGGTGCGTGATACGCTCCATACGCACGACGGCACTTAATCCTTCCCATTTCCAGCTCTTGTGGAACCAATCCAGATCGTCAATGACGGTGCAGATCCTCTGTTCGAAGCGTCCGTGGGAAAGTTCGAGAGTCTCGATCGTGCGTGCAATCTCAGGGCCAGGCACACTGGCCTCGGGGGTGATGGCGACGGTATCTATTTTTTCGAAGTGCCCCGCAACGGCGTCCATCGTTTCCTTCTGGTTGCCCTTGAGCGCCAGCACATAGTCGCCGCCAGCGCTGTGGATCTGTTCGGCAATCCCGCGCTGGCAGCCCATAGCGTCGATGGTGACTACTGATCCTTTGAGGTTCAGCGCATCGAGTAAGCGGGGCAGTGCTTCGATCTCGTTGCTCTTTTCTGAACACAGTTCCTGTCCAGCGCTGATGCCTGCCTCATCGACCCAGGCGCGCAGCACGTGCATCATCTTGACCTTTGAGGCGGGGCTGTCGCTGCCACGCAATGACTTGCCATCGACAGCGATCTGCTGGCCGCTGAGCTCCCCGCACCAGTCCGCAAGGATTTGAAGAAACCCTTGCGGGCGCAGAGCCATGAAGACATTGCGGAAGACGTCGTGACTGGGGTAACCAGCTTGCAGAGGGAGGAAGGTGCGCAGCCAATCGAGCTGGGATTTGGCGAATGTCTCCATGTCGGTGAAGGCATCATTGTCCGAGAGCACGGAGCAGAAAGCGATCATGAGCACCTCGTCGATGCGGTGGATCACGCGCCCAGGCATACGCCTGTCAGGAAGTTGAGCGAAGCGGGCTCGCAGGTTCTCAACGGCGGCTAATTGATCGGAGTCGAGAGGCGGAAAGGTCTGGTTTGGTGGGCTCATACCCACTCTAACTAACCTCTATAAATCACAGTACAAGTCATAGTTTGGCAGGGCTTTCATGCGTAAGCCCTGTATCTACACCGAGCATCGAATCGGTTCAGCCATTGAGGGAAACCGGACCGCTTCGTAGGTCAGAACAACTTCCTCACTCTTCGCGTAGACAGCCCCTTCCCGCTTGCCGCCGGGAAGCCCGCGCGGGGATAAAGGCGCGCAGGGTCGTTGCGGTATTGGAGGGATCCGTAAAAATAATCACACCCTTGAGACACGCTTCCGTTCCCCCGAATGCTCCCGCTCCCGCTCCCGCTACTGCTATTTCACTCCTCATTTCCTTCTCTCTTCAATTCCGCCCTCCATAATTATCACAAAAACAATATTCTTGCAAACTTTTACGGTTCGCTGTGAGTGGTCTTCTCTAAGTCATTCTCAACCAAATATCTCCAACCACACCGGCAGCTCTCACGCGTTTCTGCAGCTACCGCAGTAGAGCGATTCCGGTTGAGCTTCAAGGCGTTCAAATTCAATCCATTGACCGCACCTGTCGCACATGCCGTAGCTTCCGGAATCCATTCGATCAATCGCTCTCTTCAGTTCCTGAATCCGCTTTTCTCTTCTACGCTTCGCATCCTTCGCCATTTCCTGCATCTGCATGGAATCAAGCCTTGATAACCTTCCGATTGCCTTATCTGGCGAAATAGGAGCCACATCCGCGGCTGAATTCGACTCTTCAGCCAGTAGCCTGCTCAGTTCTTCCTGTGCAAGAATCTCAAGATCGATCAATTGGTCTACATTGAGCATGATTTGTGGTCGGCTTCCCCTTTACCCCTATCGGACAGATTCCCATGCTGCAAGACACTTGAATAGAGCACCGTTGTGCACAAGAAGTAGAACAACAAACACTCATTATAAAGAACATGCACCTGACACCTACAGCCTACGGCACCTGGAGCGGCGGACGCTTCATGCACTTTGGAGAAGCTCTCGACGAGGCGCGTTACATTGGCGCCGTGCAACATGCCTATCAGTCCGGCATCCGAACCTTCATGACCGCAGATACCTACGGTCAAGGCGAGGCCGATTCCATCCTGGGCAAAGCTCTGGCTGGTATCGACCGCGACTCCTACTGCCTGGTAGGGGCAGTCGGTCACGATTTTTACAATGGAGAGCGCTCAGGTGCGAAAGGTTTCCCACGCTTTACGAACGCAGATCTGCGCGGGCCTGAAGAATATGCCGACTACCTGCAAATGGCTGCGGAAAAGTCACTGGAGCGACTGGGCAGCGATCACTTTGACGTCCTGATGCTGCACAATCCAGATCAGACGGGATACACGAGCCCCGCAGTCTGGGACGCTATGGATTCAGTAAAGCAGAAAGGATTAGTCGAAATGTTAGGCCTCGCACCTGGGCCGGCCAACGGCTTCACCTTGGACGTTATCCACTGCCTGGAGAAATTCGGAAACCAGATCGACTGGGCAATGCTGATCCTCAATCCACTTGAACCATGGCCAGGTTCACTTGCTCTGCCTGCTGCGGAGAAATTTGGCGTCAAAGTCGTCACTCGCGTGGTCGACTATGGCGGCGTCTTTCACGATGACGTCAAGCCCGGCCACCTGTTCTCCGATCGCGACCATCGCACCTTCCGTCCTCAGGGCTGGGTCGATGCAGCTAATGAGAAATTAGATAAACTTCGACCGATCACAGACCGACACGGAATCACGATGTTGCAGCTGGCCTGCCTGTGGAACCTGGCTCAGCCCGCCGTTGAAAGCGTCATCCCTACCATCATTCAGGAGATCGGCGAAGATGCCCGGCCGATCGAAGAGAAAATCTCGGATTTCGCCAACCTGCCCACTGATGTGAAACTCAGCCCTGAAGAGCTCAGCGAAATTGCCAGTATTGGCGACAACAAGGGGTGCATGGCGCTCAAAGGCGGCAGTCACGAGCACGAGGGAGATTCACTTCCAGATCGGTGGGAACTCACTAGCGAACTCAAGGAAGCCGGGTCACGCTGGGGAATTACGCCCGAGCAAGACCTTGCCTTTCTGCATGCGAGTTAAAGAGCATTCCCTCCCCGAGAATGCTTAGAGCACTTAATAATTAAGAAACGTAAAATTCCAATGAAGCTGTTGCGGCTTAAAATGTGTGGACGGGTGGCTTGATTTGCAAATAAAGCCACCATCCCTCTCAAAGAAAATCGCACAACTTACTAATTCTAAACATTTAAAGAGACAAAAAAGCGGATTCGAAATAGACCAACATTTATGCGATATTTAACTTGCCTTCAGCAGGTTAACTGGGCTACTTTTTACGTTGTTTCAATATTCGCCTGTGAGGCGACGCAGTCGCCTGTGAGGCGACGCAATCTCAACCAAAACCCTAACATCGAATGACCAAAAACCTTTTAACCCTTGCGGCAGTAGCCCTCGGAATCAGCGCGCTTCCGGCCTCTGCTGGCTTGAGCACTTTCACTAACGTCGGAGGCGGAATTGGTTCTGTTGTTGGAGACATGACCGGTGTGGGAGCAGTGACGCTTAATGACGACACTGCTGCAGGCGATATCTGGGACGGAGGAGACACGTTCAGCTACCTCCACGATGCTAACCAGATCACGAACAGTTTCACCGCGACGGTTCGAGTTGTTGGTCAGACTCAGGACGCAGGCGGTCGTTGGGGCAAAGCTGGAATTGCAGCCAAGAGCTCTCTCGATTCAAACGCTTCAATGGGAATGGCACAAGTAGCCGCGGGTATTGGTTCGCAAGCTGTAGCCCCCTCCAGAGGAGACCACAGCCCAGTACCAATGCGACTTGCAGGGCGCACATTGAACGATGGCCAGGGTGGTTTCGAGAATCCAATTAGAATTCTTGGCGCTGACAACGTTCTCGTTGATTCCGTCAATGATGTCTTTCCAGAGGGAGCACCTGTTAATGCAACTTGGCTCAGCCTCAGCTATGATGCGGCATCTAATGGCTTCACCGCAGGAGCTGCTCCTGATGTGAATGGTGCACCCGGAGTCTGGAGCTACTCAGATGCGAGAACTGACATCGCGGCTGACGGTGACGGATGGTACGTCGGTATCGGCTACAGTGCCCACAACAGTATGGATCTGGACGCTGATGGTACTCAAGGCCAACACGGTGTGACTTTCGATAATTTCAATCTCACGGTTGTTCCTGAGCCTTCAACTTCGATCCTTGGATTACTTGGACTCAGTGCGCTTGCACTGCGTCGCCGGCGGTAAGAGGCTCTTTATTTACTGTCTTTTTTGTCAACAAGCCGCCGGTGACCCGGCGGCTTGTTGCGTTTTAAGTCCTGATGCGCCTGCTCCCACAGCTCAAAGCTTCTCGTCAAATCGCCTTTCGCTCCGATGAGAGAAAAGGAAGTCTTCCAACGCTGATTGCGACTGGGTTAGCATTCCTTTTGTTATTTCTCTGCGGTTGCAGCGAACCCCCCAGTGGAGTCACCGAGAATAGTGACGATCCGGACACATCAAGAGTTCAGTTACCACCAGAAGCTGTATCAGATTCAATGTCATCTTTTGACGAGGCTGGTTCCCCACAACTTTCACAGCTTCCAGGACTCGAAAAAAATCGATTCGATGCCGTGGTCAAACAGGTCGCAGAGCGAGAAGATCCCGTTCTGGATGGGTGGAACTCCGAACAATTTAACGAGGCCTCGGACAAGCAATTTAAGTACGTCGCAGAAGCAATCGCTGATCCAGCTTCTGCGGTTTATGAAACGCTGGCTGCACCTGATTTTTCCGCAGCGCCATTGCGCCCCAGCGACATTGAAAAATGCTACGATGACAATTCGATTCAAGTGTGGCGTTCAATCGGAGATAGCTCCGCCCCAGCACTGGATTTTATTGGTTCACTTGAAGACCTTGCTGCGCAGTTCGCGGGCCGCAACGATGTGCGGTCGAAATTTAAGACGATCAGAGTAGACCTGGGAAAGGGCTCTAACGTTGATCCCACTACTCGATCACACTTTCAAATCAGTGGGAGCAATGAGGTCAATTCCATCCAGGTAAATGCCACGTGGGAGTGCACCTGGGAAAAGCAAACGGATCCCCCATTACTAAAATCGATTGTAGTCTCTGATTACGAGGAAATCATTCATAAGCTGGATGAGGGCAGGACGCTGTTTTCAGACTGTACGATGTCGATTTTTCGAAATGGCGATCTGTTCGGCCGTCAACTATCCAATGGCATTGACTATTGGACTGACCGCTTCGATGGAGCCATCGCCAGACCCGCCGCAGGTCATGGAATTGCAATCGGCGATGTGAACAATGACGGATTAGACGATGCCTATTTGTGTCAGTCCCCTGCTCTACCGAACCTTCTCCTCATCCAGCAACCCGATGGGACAGTAATCGATACAGCACCTGAGGCCGGAGTGAACTGGCTCGAAGGAACGCGCGCAGCGATTCTTAATGATCTGGATAACGACGGCGATGAAGATCTGGTCGCCGTCCTGGGCAGCAGCGTCGTCATTCAAGCTAACGATGGAAGCGGCAATTTTGAGCTTAAAACGGTCGTCACCGCGATCAGCAGCCTTTTCGCCTTAAACGCAGTGGACTACGACGGTGACTCCGACCTCGATCTTTTTATCTGCGGTTACACGCTGAGTTCAGGAGTGGACATCAGCGATGTCTTTGCGAATCCAATGCCTTTCGAGGACGCGATCAATGGGGCGCCGAATATCATGCTCCGAAACGACGGTAACTGGGCCTTCACTGACGTCACAGAAGAAGTTGGCCTGAGTGACAACAGCATGCGATTCAGCTATGCTTCTTCATGGGATGACTTCGACGGCGACGGTGACCTTGATTGCTACGTCGCCAATGATTTTGGTCGAAACAATCTTTATCGTAACGACGATGGAAAATTTAAGGATGTTGCAGATGAACTCGGGGTTGAAGACATCGGTCCTGGAATGTCAGCTTCCTGGGGCGACTACAATAACGACGGTCATCCCGACATTTATGTGAGCAATATGTTTTCGTCAGCTGGCAACCGCATCACTCACAACGCCAAATTTAAAACGGGAATAGACGAAGAGCAAAAGCGGGATTTTCAAAGGCACGCGCGAGGAAACTCACTTTTTCGCAACAACGGTGACGGGAGTTTTACGGACACCAGTGTTTCGTCAGGTGTCACTCTCGGTCGGTGGGCCTGGGGGTCCGTTTTTGCAGACCTCAACAACGATGGATGGCAGGATCTCTACGTGACCAATGGGTTTATCACAGCAGAGGATCCAGACCGTGATTTGTGAAGTTTCATGTGGCGCCAGGTCGTGGCGCAATCACCGGGAGACAACGCGCTGGATGACGAAGTTCTCCGCTATGACCTTGGATGGAAGGCATTGAATACTATGCTGAAAGCCGGACGCTCTCTTAGCGGACACGAACGCAATTGCGCGTTCTTGAACACCGGTGGCGATAAAAAATTTGCCGATATTTCGGCTGCGACTGGACTGGACTTTGATGATGATGGCCGCGTGATCGCCTTGACCGACTGGGATCAGGACGGTGATCTCGATTTCTGGATAGCCAACCGGACGGGCCCACAGGCGAGGTTCATCCGCAACAACACTCCCGCCACCAACCACTGGCTTCAATTCAAGCTGCGGGCGACAAGTGGTAATCGAGATGCCATCGGAGCAAGGATTGAACTGCACCTCGCCGGCAAGGACTCACCAATAGCGCAGACACTGCGATCAGGAAGCGGCTACCTGTCACAAGCCAGCAAATGGCTTCATTTTGGATTTGGCGTTACTCCTCCTGATATCGAATCGATCAAGATAAGATGGCCGGACGGAACCAGTGAGACCTTACCTCCTGTCGCCAGTAAACAACGTTACGAAATCACACAGGGAGATGGCAGGGCGAATCCTGCAAAAGCACGTGATCTACAGATAGCCTTCACAGACGAGCCGACTCCCGCCCCTCCCCCTTCGAGTGAGACTAGAATCGTTCTTATCACTCCTCCTCCGATTCCTTCAATCAAGTTTCAGAAACCCGATGGGACAGAACAACGAGTGATCGACGGCACAGGAAAAGCAAAACTGGTTACCCTATGGGCTAGCTGGTGCATCCCATGCCTCACCGAGCTAAAGGAATGGGAAGCGCACTCGGACGTTTTCAACCGCCATTCTGTCGATGTCCTTGCACTCAACGTAGAAAACTTGTCAGAGAAGGAGACCATAGATAAGACCTACTCAAAGCTGGGTGTTTCGTTTCCAATGGGGTACGGCACAGAATCTGTCGCCTCCCAGTTCGATGTCTTACAGCGTGCTGTGTTAAGCCGGCAGCGACCACTCCCTCTTCCAAGCAGCTTTTTGATCGATCCCAGTGGACACTTGCGAGTGATCTATAAGGGCCCGGTTTCTGCTGAGCAGATCATCGCTGATGCCAAGCTCATCGGGGAACCACTGGACAAAATCCTGGCTTCAGCAGTTCCTTATCCTGGAAAATGGCTAGGGCAGCCAGCAGGTGCCTCCCCGAACTCGATTGCTGTGAGATTTGTCGAAGGTGGATACATTAAAGAAGCCGAAGAGTTCTTAAGGCAGCTAACGAGCAAGGACTACGATCACCCGACCTTGAGCCGTGTTGATGCCTTTGTTCTCCTCGGCGCAATCCAGCTGGATCAGAATCGCCTCGAAGAGTCAGCTGCTGCGTTTGAAAGTGCGCTGAAGATTGCCCCTGACCACCGACAATCCCAGATCGAACTGGCTGGTGTTCTTACGAAACTGAAACGGCCGAAGGATGCGATTCAACACTACGAGGCAGCGCTGAGAAGTCACCATGATGACCCAGGACTGCATTTCCGAGTGGGCATGCTCTACATTGAATCCGGCAACTTTGAGAAGGCGATCCGCGCTTTCGAAAATTCCATTCAACTCCGCCCCACGGCGCTGGCGCACTTCAACCTTGGCAATGCTCTTCTCCAACAGAGCCAGCTCGCCAGGGCAATCAAACACTTCGAATCAGCCATCGACCTTGATTCTAACTTCGTTCCGGCCAGTAATAACCTGGCATGGATCTGGTCGACACATTCAGATAATAAGATGCGAAATCCCGTGCGTGCTTTAAAATTGGCAGAGCAGATCTGTGCACAACCAGCACAGCGAAACTCAAGCCATCTTGACACGCTGGCGGTTGCCTATGCAGCCAATGGCAACTTCGAAAAAGCGATCGAGGCAGCACAGGAATCCATAAGCCTGGCACAGGAAGCCGGGGATCTCGCCAGCGCAAAGGAGATTCAGGCGCGCCTGGAAGTATTCCGCAAGAAACAACCCCACTTCGAATAGTGAGAACGTTAGGCCTACTGACAATTTTGCTTTTTGCGACTGCCTGCAGCAACGAGAGTGGGGAACAGTCCCAGCTTGACCAAGGCGCGGAGGAATACGCCGGAATCGAGGGCGAACCAGCCATCCATCCCCAGGTAGCCGACCGAAAGTTTGACACAACGATTCGAGAAATTGTCGAGCGCGAAGATCCATTGGTCGATGGATGGGGATCCGAGGCGTTCACCGCATCTGCGCTCAAGCAATTGAAAGAGCTGGGCAAAGTTCTCGGAGGACATCCAGATGCATCCGCCAAGACCATCTGCGCTCCCGGATATTCAGCTCCTCCACTGCGCCCGCTTCAACTAAAGGTCATTCTTGATGACGATGTTTTCACTGTCTCCCGTCCGTCTTCTATCCCCCAGCCTGAAACTGCGCTTCCTGAGGCAATGTTTCCAGGAGAGCAGCCTGCTCGCGCAAAATTTAAAATCACAAGCGCTGGACAAATCCCGGGAGAGATCGTCACCGCTTGCCTTTTCCAGCTAGTTCATGCAGACCTTAAGGGTGTTCGAACTCAATTGAATTCCACCTGGGAATGCGTGTGGACACCTTCGGCAATTCCCCTGCTCAAACAGATCAAGATTCTCGATCACGAAGAAATCACTTCAAAGACAGGCTTTGTCGACTGCACGGAATCAGCGATCGCCGCAACCAATCTGCTCGACTCTCAATTCATCCATGGCAGGGACTACTGGCAAAGCAATCTCGAAGGAGCACTGGGAATCGAAGGCCGTGGTAATGGAATAGCGATCGGTGACGCCAACGGTGATGGGCTCGAAGACCTCTACATTTGCCAGCCGACTGGGCTACCGAACCGCCTGCTAATTCGTCAGGCGAACGGTTCGTTAAAAGATACCGCCAGTGAAAATGGAGTCGACTGGCTGGACAGCTGCCGCGCGGCATTATTTGTAGATCTAGACAATGATGGCGATCAGGATCTGGTCATTGGCCACACCACTGCTTTGTTGATCCATGAAAACAATGGAGGTGGAAATTACTCGCTGAAGACACAGCTGGAAGCAAAGAGCCGACTGTTCTCACTCAATGCTGTCGACTACGACAACGACGGAGTCCTTGACCTGTTCACCTGTGGCTACAGCGGAATGGGACAGATTAATCCACAGGATATTTTCGCCAGTCCGATGCCCTATCATGACGCTAATAATGGCGCTCCCAATTTCTTGCTACGCAACGATGGCCGCTGGAACTTTACTGATGTAACGACGGCCGTTGGGCTCAACGCAAACAATCTTCGATTCAGCCTCGCCTCTGCGTGGGAAGACTATGACAATGACGGTGACATGGACTTGTATGTCGCCAACGATTTCGGCAGGAACAATCTCTATCGGAATGACGATGGAATATTTACTGATATCGCTGCGGCTGCAGGTGTAGAGGACATTGGACCAGGGATGTCGGTTGCCTGGGGAGATGCCGACAATGATGGCAATCCAGACCTCTATGTCAGCAATATGTTTTCTTCCGCAGGAAGCCGTATCACAACTCAGAAAGCGTTCAAACCCAACGCATCCACAAGTGAGTTGGAAGGCTTCAAGCGACATGCCCGCGGCAACTCACTCTTTTTCAACCGTGGCGACGGCACGTTTGAGGATAGGGCGATAGAATCGGGAACGGTGATGGGACGGTGGGCATGGGGCTCTCTGTTCGCAGACTTTAACAACGACGGATGGCGCGACCTTTATGTTACCAATGGATTTGTCACTGCCGATGACAACGATGACTTGTGAAGTTTCTGGTGGCGCCAGGTCGTGGCGAAATCACCTGAAGAGAATGCTCCGGGATCAGAGATTCTACGTTACGATCTCGGCTGGAAAGCGATCAATGATCTTCTCCGCTCAGGGCGCTCGCTCAGCGGCCATGAACGCAACTGTTGCTTCCTGAATCTCGGTGCCGTTGGCGCAGAAAAATTTGCCGACGTCTCGGCAGCGACAGGTGGTGATCTGGACGATGACGGTCGAGTTCTCGCATTGGCAGACTGGGACTACGATGGAGATCCGGACATGTGGCTGGCCAATCGTTCCGGCCCACAACTGCGTTACTTGCGCAATGACCTGACGGAAGGCCGCGCGTTTCTTGCAATCCGCCTTGAAGGAACCACTTGTAATCGCGATGCGATTGGTGCTCGTGTGTCAGTGCTAGATCAAGATGGAACGTCGCAGACTCAAACCGTCCATGCCGGTCAAGGTTACCTTGCCCAGTCCAGCCGCTGGCTTCACTTTGGACTTGGAAATAATGGCAAACCTGAGGGTATCAGCGTGCGGTGGCCAGATGGAAAAGTTGAGCAATTTACTGATTTCGTTAGAAACGGTTGGCTTATTCTACGCCAGGGAAACGGAAAGGCGCAGCAATGGGAACCACCAGTATTCCCCACTCTCGCCTCGTCTACGGTTCAATCTCCAGAAGTAAACAGCAGCGCCCGCGTCCTCCTGCTGGAACCACTTCCACTCCCTGAGCTTAATGGCCTGGCGGATGAGGTGGAACATGCCCGGCTGATCAGCCTGTGGGCAGACTGGTGCAGTCCTTGTTTAACCGAGCTCAAAGAATGGTCCGCGTATTCCAATGAATTCTCTGCTGCCAGACTTGAAATCGTCGCGCTCAATGTCAGCGAGACCGAAAACATTAAAAAGTGGGAAGCACTGGACGTCCCTTTTCAGTATCGATTCGGAAACGATCATCTGGTCGAAGAATTCGACGTCCTGCAGCGCTCCCTGCTTGCCAGACAGCGCCCACTTCCTCTACCGAGTAGTTTCCTGATCGATAGCAACGGCCATTTGCGAGCGATCTATCGGGGATCAGTCTCTGCTGATCAGCTCCTTGCCGATGTCAGCTTGCTGGAAAAAGATCGTGCGGCTACACTGTCCGCGGCCATGCCATTCCCAGGAAAATGGCGAGTTCCACCGGGAGGCTCAAGCCCCACAGGCCTGGCAGTTCAATTTATCGAAGGTGGTTACACTCAACAGGCGCAATCCTACCTCGAGAATCTCACCTCACAGCCCGAGTTCCAATCGGCCAGTGTATTCAATCTTCTCGGTGCCTTGTATATCGATCAGAAAAAATTTGCAGACGCTGCGAAGTCGTTTTCCAGTGCTCTCAAACTTGATCCCACTAATCGTCAGTCTCATATTGAGCTCGGCGGACTGCTGCTAAGCGCTAATCGCGGAGCTGAAGCCGAGAAACATTTCGGCACCGTCCTTCAAATTACGCCCAATGATCCTGAGCTGATTCAGAAATGTGCGATCGCGCAGCTTCAGCAGAACAAGTTTGCCGAAGCACGCAAGACACTCAACCAAGTCATTTCACTATCCTCTAACCCGGTCACATACCGCTATCTGTTGAAAGTCGAACACGCGGCCGAAAATCATGAAGGCCTGATTGCCACATACGAAGAAGCATTAAAGGCCTACCCGGACCTCGTCCCTCTAACTGCCACATCGGAACTATCTTCCATCGCAGAGGCCTACGCCTCACTCAATCGCTTTTCTGAAGCTGCCTCCATACTGATTCAGGCAGTCAATCGCACTCCAGAAATGGAACAGCAGCTCAAAGAATACCGAACCAAGGCGCAGTAAAGTCCACGAGTAATCGCTGGAAAAGCTGGAAATGGTCGGTCAGGTCTGAACTTGGTAGTTCCCCAGACTACAAATTACGATTACTTACTTACTTGTTTCGCGCCTTCTCAAATTCGTCCGCCTCTTTAAAGATTTTCTCTAGGTCGTTCACAAGCTTCTCGAATACCACATCAGACAGTTGCGGGTGGAGAACCTCATGGAGACCTCTCACTTGCCCAAGGTGGTCAACCACCGCTAACCTCATGTCGTGGATGAAAAGGTCTGCTTCATTGATCCGATCCTTCTCAGGAATCTCCTGTACCCGGTTGAATCCAATCTGTCGAGGATTGGACATGTAGCTTCGCAACTCTTCTTTCGGCCCAGTGATAAACCACCAGTTGTCACCGGTCACCTGCTGGGCTTCGGCGAATGCGCTCAGCGTTTCTGGAGTATCAAAATCTCCGTCCAGACTGACGGAAACCAGATGAAATCGAGGATCATGCCCAAACTTCTCCTGGAGAACTTTCATCTGGGCGACGACACCGGCACATCCTCGTGGACAGCGAGTAAAGACGTATCCCATTACGATGATTTTTCCCTTCAGTTCCATTAAGTGTACTGTCTTACCCGACCGTTCGACCGCTTCGAGATCTTCCTCCAATCGACCAATTTTAGCTGGAGGAGCCTGATTCGTCATTTTCAAACGGTGCTCCTCCCTTACTTTGTACATCACGTAGTTGTAGCCAACCACCATTCCCAAAACGATGATGATAACGATCCCCCAGATCGTTATCGGGTTAATTCGACCAGAAGAAGGGGACGTAGAAAGACTGCTAGGATCACTCATGGTTCTATAGATTGATTACGACACGAACAAAAGAAAGGCACCCAAAACCACAGGTAAATAGAGGAGCGTATAGAAGAACAACTTCCTGGCAGCAGCCCTGTCAGGATGCTTCCACAGTTTACCTGAAAGCATCACCATATAACCGGCAGTGCATAGTGCTGCGGGCAAGAACCACCACGAACTGAGACCTATGAATGGCGGCGCGATCGTGGTTAACAATAAAGCTATGCTGTAAACGACAGCTCGAAAACCGGTAGCAGATCCTGTCGCATCATCGTTCGACCACATAACGAAGCCTCCTCGCACATACTCGTCGCGATACATCCAGTTAATGGCTAGAAAGTGAGGCAACTGCCAGAAGAAGAGCAAGCCAAATAGAAACAAAGCACCAGGTTCAATAAAAAGCCCCCAGCGAATTCCATCCATCCCAGCGCCAGCTGCGGCAGCATAACCGATTACGGGAGGAATCGCCCCGGAAACGGCTCCGACGATCGTGTTCCAAACCGATCGGCGCTTCATCGGAGTATAGACGAAAAGGTAGATAATCAAAGTCGCTGCTGCCAGTGCAGACGATTCGGTATTTACCATTCTTCCCAAATGAACCACCCCGAATCCTGACAACAACCATCCCAGTATAAAGGCTACAGCAGGAGGGATTCTTTTTGCAGGAAGTGGACGGCTGGAGGTTCGCTTCATTCGCGAGTCCGCATCAACTTCCATCAGTTGATTGAATACCGCGGAACCAAAAGCAGCGAGTGTGGTACCAAAAATCGTGTGAAAAAGCAACCAACCGCTGAATGCACCGAGACCTGTCTTCACTCCAACAATGTACCCTGCAAGTGTGGTCACAACCACGAGCATGCTAAGTCTCGCCTTCGTAAGAGACATAAAGTCTTCTCGCGAAAAGCTGGAGCTGGCGGACGGTGCAGCCGCAATCACTTCATCTGGCTTATCGAGTGATTTAGACATTTTGCGGATGTGGAGATTCCTCAGAAAGAAGTTCAGCCCCTTCGTGCGTCCCTGCCAGAAGTGACCTTCTTCCAATTGAGCTCCAACTCTGAACGAGAATATAGAATGCGCAGGAAAGAATGCCTAAACCGATAATCACGTGAAAGTTCGTTACCCAAAAACTTTTACCAGTCTCTAAAACAAATATTCCAAGACAAACTTGGATGCAGACTAGCGCCGCAAGCAGGAGTGCCGCTTTGAGAATTACTGGAACATCAGCAAGATAACGAAGTGCAAATGCTACGAATGCAAAGACGATCAGAAACACTAACACAGCACCAGACTTATGAGCGAAAAGCACCACAAGATCGAAACTGTTGAAATCGGGAAGGAACGATCCTCCGGTGGTGACAATGTCGTCGGCCGCAAGTCCAATGCGATGCGTATGACGCATTGTGGCTCCCAGAATCAACTGGAAGAAAACAGAGACAAACAGCACTCCTCCCCAGATGCGCACCGCCTTTAACGATCCCATTTCGATTAGAGGCCGCTTTTGCCATGAGGGGGATGTAACGAGCACGACGAGAATCAGAAGACAGAAAAAGATCTGCCCAAAGCACCCGTGAATGACCCCAAAAGCATTCGACATTTCAGTCACACGGAGACCTCCAAGAACTGCCTGTAGCTCAACAAAAAGTAAGGCTAAGCCTGAAAGTCGAAGGGCCAGTGACCAGTTTCGCTTTGTCCAGCTCCAGCAGAACCATACGACACACAGTGTGCCAACGATAGACGCCATGGCAAACCAGGGCATAGGGTCACCTGTGGTAAGATGGACGTTGCCCGCGGCAGCTTGAGAATTGGCAGTTTTGAGACCATAGCCTTTGGATACTCCCATTACGATTGCTGCGAGTGCAAAAGTGAGCACTCCAAACTCCACGATCACGATGCCTTTTCGCTTCGAGGACTTCAGCCAGATCCAAAGAAACAGTATAGCTGTCAAAGTGCCTACAAAAGAAGCAATGGCTCGATGACCATGCTCCAGCAGCAGAGCTTCCTTTCCCAGCCAACCTTCTGGATTGACCTGCCCAAAGCTCAGGGGCCAGTCAGGAACCGCCAATCCCACGTCTTTCGTAGTTACGGCAGCTCCCCACCAAATGAGGAGCCCAGCAAAGGCCAGGATCACCACTGAAAACCAATGGGGCCCCCGCAAAGTTGGAGTCGAAGGATTCATTTCACTTTCTATCAACGGACACGCTTAAAGTCGTTACTGCAAACAGAATCCAGTAGCGCTGTCAGTAAACGATACGTCTTCGACAAGAAGACAGCTGTCCCTTCTACCTCACCCCTCTAATTTTGGCAGAGGACATCAGAGTCTTCTGCTACTGAAAAAATCAGGGCGCAGCGGCTTCCGTAGGAGCGGCGGCGGCAGCTGGTGCCGGAGTGTTCTCTTTGAACCAAGCGGCGTATGCGTCTGGAGTTCGAACATGGAGCTTCGCCTTCATCAGAGCATGTCCGGCGCCACAAAGCTGCCCACAGATAATATCCCAACCATCTGGCTGTTCGTTTCCGTCAGCGTCCTTGCCACCCGCTGGACTCAGCTTGGTAGGTTTGAACCAAACCATTGTCGAGACACCTGGAGTTGCATCATGTGACATACGCATGGGAACCAAAGCGAGGTTATGGATCACATCCTTCGATGAAATGGTGATCACCACTTCTTTGCCGAGAGGAATCACAAGCTCGTTTCGGGTGACGAAGTCGTCAGCGCTATTCGGGTCTTCTTTGTCTAATCCAATTGGATTAGAACCGCTGATCAAATGATGATCGACCAAACCAAATGTCCCATCAGGACCGGGATAGTGAAAACTCCATGCAAATTTTTCGCCAATAGCACGCACATTCACCACATCTGAACCAGTGGGAACATCATCTACTCGTTGTGCCCAGAGAGGGAATGCGAAACCAAGGAGCAAGACTGCCTCAACGATCACAACTCCAATCTCCAGGTGAGTGGTCGCGTGCCCCTGCACACCAGCGTAAATGGCGCGCTTGTTATTTCTATTGTGATAGCGAATCAGGACGTATCCCAGAAAACAAGACCAGCCTACGAACAAGAGCAACATGAACCAGTGAATTACCTCCAGCATGAGATCAACTAGCTCCCCATGCTCTGATGCAAGTTCAGGAATTCCGATCAATTCATTAATAATACCCATGAAAAATTGTCCTATTGAGTGTTGGGAGGGAAAATAGAGGAAGAGGAAGTTTGCTCACCAGGAACACCGTCCGCAGCCTTTTGTGCGCGGCGCATAAGATAGATGATGAAACCAAAAATACTGCCGAGCACAAATACCAGCATGATCAGCATGAATAGAATGGCAGAATTGCCAGCCATTGCTACCCGGGCATCGCTGTTGGGGATGCAAGTGGCACAACTCAGGGAGTGAAAGATTAATTCCAACATGGCGAGAACAGTCAGACGATGATTTTACGACTCTTCTTAACGACAAACCAGATGCCGTAGAGTACTAAACTAACTCCTACCAGCCCGCTGAGCCAACCGGAGACATGGAGCGCCTGACTCACCATCTCCTGAGGTGCCAGGAATATCCATGCTGCAAAGCCCAAACTGCAGAGGGCAGCCAGAACAATGAAAACAATGTGAAATCCTTTAAGAGACATGGCGCTTCAGGGTTCAGTTCAATTGTAAAAGGTAAACTTAATCGGGTCCAATTTCGCCAGAACAAAGAGAGTCATCATTCCGGCGAAGAAGATGATAGTGAACAGTAGGACTTTGTAAATTAGCCCCTTCTCAGAATTCAGGTGCATGAAAATCAGCGCCACTAAACTCGATTTGAAGGTTGCGATCAGGAGACCGACAAAGATGTCAAGCGGCCCAACCCCAGGCGTCCCGAGATCAAACTGCGTCATCATGACTGTTACGCCTGTAAAGATCAACAGGAGACCACCAATAAACAAATAGAGCTTCTGGTGTTTGCGGATTTCTTCGGGACTGTTTGCCATACGAAAAAGAACTTAGACGCTTTGAGAAGGGTAGGACTTAAAAGAGGTAGTAAAGGGGGAACAGAAAGATCCAGATCAAATCAACGAAGTGCCAGAACAACCCAGCGACCTCCACCCGATTGGCGAGATGCTCAGGATTCTTCTTATAGAGCCATCCATTGAAGAAAAGCATGTATCCCATCACAAGAGCTCCACCAATAACGTGAAGACCATGCAGCCCAGTCATCAAAAAGTAGATCGCGTAATAAGGATTGTAGCGTGGAGTAAAGTTCGCATAAAAGCGCTTCTCACTTCTAGGAATGACAACTTCCGGGTAGTGATGATCACCTGGATCAACCGTAGCCAATCTTAAACCCAGTCGCTGAAATTCCACGTTCTCCAAAGCCATCGCTTTATCGAAGTCTTCGTGATCTCGAAGAAACTCATCCATCGTGCTACCGTAATGCTTCAGGAACTTCCCTTTCCACTCTCCCCAGTTTTCGTCACCAGATGGAGTTGAAAAGGTAAAGAACGGTGAATTTTCGATATCCTTCGTCATCCGCATGTCGATGCGATCGACTCCGAATATGATGTCATCGTTCGTCAGCTTTCCTTCCAGTGTGGTTCCGTCCCGGAATGTCAACTGAGTATCGTTGTAGTCGCCCTGCTTCCTCTCTGCGACAGCGAAGGAAAGCGGAGCACTGGCCAATTCAACGCGCACGGCAGCGAGCGCTTTGGCACGGGCCGCTTTTTTAATTTTTCTGAGATTACTCGAGCTCAATTCAAATTCCGCGGGCAACTCTGACACTGGCTCAATGTCCGCCAATTCGACTGGCTTCTTCACCATTACTTCTCCCTTTTCACCGCTTCTTGAATCTAAGAAATTCAGATCGGAAGAAGCAACCGTAAGGGTGAGTGCTGTCACTTCGTCGAAGGATATCTTGTCATCTATTGGGTGACCTTCAAGAATCGTGCCGTCATTGAGAGTGACACCGTAGTGAGCAAACTTGCCAGAGTATTCGTAGGCCTTGATACCCATGAAAATCACCGAACAAGCCAGAGTAATTGACATGAAAATCTTATATCGAGTGTACTGACGCATTTTCAGCGATGCCCACGCGAAGACGACGGTCACACTCGAGATAATGAGATTCATCGTATTGAGGAATCCCGGAATGATCTTCAATTCATGAACCGGCCAGGCAAAATCCGCTCCCATACGGAGATAGACGTATGAGGAGAAGAGTCCGCCGAAGAGCATGACTTCAGACGCAAGGAATAGCCAGATACCAATCTTTGCGTTCCAAAGGCCAGTATCAGATCGTGCGGTTACGGTGTAAGGAATTTCCATCAGCTGATGCGAGGGTGCGGCGTGGAGTATTGCGGAATTGTCGGTTTGTCTAGGAAGAATGAGCTCAACTGTTTAGTGAGTCGATACGGGCTCTTTCTCTGGATTAGCTTCCTGGGGTTCTTCTACTGGGTCAGGCTCAAACTGCGGTGTGTAGTCCCTGTCGGATCCAGGGACACTGTATTCATATGGCCCCCTGTAGGCGACAGGCTCAGTCACAAAGTTACCATGAGGCGGTTTGTTTGGTGCTGCCCACTCAAGTGTCGTCGCGTGCCAGGGATTATCAGAAGTTGCTTTCTTGCCGAAAATTAAGCTCCCGAAGAAATTCGCTATGAAAAACACCTGAGCTGCAGCCAGACCATAGGCCCCGTAGCTGATAACATCATTCAGGTGCAGGTAGTCCGCAGAAACTTGCTCGAAGAACTTTCCTCCATCGTACCAACGGCGGTGAAATCCGGCCATTCCCTGAACGAACATCGGAAGGAAGATAACGTTCATGCAGATCAGCGACGGCCAGAAATGCAGGTGACCAAGCACATTGCTCATCATCCTTCCCGTCGCCTTCGGATACCAATAGTAGATACCCGCAAACAGAGCAAACACAGTTCCCGGCGCCACAATGTAATGGAAGTGAGCGATGACGTAGTAGGTGTCATGAAGGAAAAGGTCGATCAGGTTGAATGCCAGGGGCAGACCGGTGAGTCCCCCAAATCCAAACATCGGCAAGAACGCCGTCGCAAAGAGCATTGGAACCGTGAATCGAATAGATCCGCCCCAAAGTGAGATCATCAAACAAGTGAGAAGGATTACTGATGGAACTGAAATCAACACTGTTGTGGTCTGGAAGAAGGTCGAAATCATCGTTCCCATTCCAGTCAGATACATATGGTGAGCCCATACAATGAAGCTCAGGAATCCGAGCACCATTACGCCGTAGACCATGGACTTGTATCCCCACAGCGGCTTGCGTGTATTGTTAGGAATAATGTCAGACACAATGGCGATTCCAGGCAGCAGCAGCACGTAAACCTCAGGGTGAGCCAGGAACCAGAACAAGTGCTGGTAAAGAATCGGGCTACCACCACCACTGATATCGAGCGGCACACCACCTTCAACCAGTCCGGTTGGCAGGAAAAAGCTGGAACCGAACATCCGGTCTGACAACTGCATGAGAGCCGCCACTTCCAGTGGTGGGAATGCGAGCAGCAGAAGGAAACCAGTCACCAGCATCGCCCAGACGAAGAAAGGAAGGCGCATCCAGGTGAGGCCTTTAGCTCTGAGATTGATGATTGTCGTGATGAAATTGACAGCACCCAGTAGAGAGGAAGAAATGACGAACACCATGGCTACCAGCCACTGAGTAGGGCCAGTCCAGAAGATCGACTTACCCGTAATCTGCATCGTGGTGGCAAGTGGAGAGTAGTTCGTCCACCCAGCCTGTGCCGCTCCCGTAGGAATAAAGAAGCTGGCCATCATGATCACACCACCGACAGCGAAAACCCAGAAGCTCCACATGTTCAGGCGTGGAAATGCCATGTCTGGAGCACCAATTTGAAGTGGTGTAACAAAATTACCGAAGGCAGCAAAGCCGAGGGGAACAACTCCCATGAAGACCATGATCGTGCCGTGCATCGCACCGAACATGTTGTAAAGCTCAGGACTGATTACGTGCCCTAATTTAGGTTCACCATTTTCTAGAAGAATCGGAACCCCCGCGCTGTCGATCAACGGAGAGATAGGTGCCCAACGTTCCCAGCTCCAAAGTTTGTGATCAAATATACCTAGATTCTGGAGGATTCCTCCGAACCATTCGACCGGCATTAGTGGCAACCTCAACGCGAGGGGCATTTCCTCCCCTGGACTTGCGATTGAATATCGCATTACCAGCATCAGATAAAACCCAAACAGGAGGAATACCAGACCAGAAACCCCGTATTGGATTCCAATGACTTTGTGGTCCGTAGAGAAAACGTATTTCTCTAAAAAATTGGGATTGTGATGATCGTGATCGTGGTGATCATGATCGTCATGTGCCTCTTTGTCTGTGTGTTTCGCGTCCATCAAATATGGTTACGTTGAGTGAGTAGTGGGGAGAGAAAATTATTTGAGAGCTTCGTCTGCGACAAATTCGAAATCGACATCTGCCCTTCCATCGATCACGGTGACTTCCTTGATGATAGGATTCGCAAACTGGTGATGGTGGGCTGCAATTTTGTAGACGCCGTCCCGGAGACCGTAAGGAATTTCGTAGCGTCCATCAAGTCCTGTTACGCTCACGTGATTATTGGAATGAACAAAAACCCAGGCGCGCATCCAGCGGTGTATGTCGCACTCAAGCCGGTAAATTCCTGCCCGATCGAACCGATGCACATGTCGGCTCCCCTTGGTAGGCTGACCGTAGTTCTCAATGCTTGATCCGCCGTTCAAAGTTCCGCGCTTATGGCTGACAATTCGCACATTATGAAACGTTTGATCTGCATTTTCGATCAGAGCACTCTGCCCCACACTCATCACTGATACATGAGGCTTGTAGACGCAGTCTTCCTGCACAATCGACAGCCTCTCATCCGGCAAGGGAGTCCCCGGAGCATTTACCACCGTGACTACGACATCTTGAAATCCGTTATCGGCTGCGACCTTCCAACGTTCTGAGAAAATATCCCCGTGCGATTTGCAAAAATCGTCGCCGCCTACCTTGACCTTCGAGTCAGGATTGCTCGGCTCTCCTTTGAGAGTTACTCGGCCACTGATCGAAATAGTACCTCGTTCGAATCCTGCAATTTGCTCAACTGGCAAAATTGGCTCAACACCGCCTGACTGCGAGGGAGCACCTTCGCAGCTGACGCATACCATCGCGGCCAGAAGTCCCCCGACCGCGGGAATCTTCAGCTGGATAGAATGGTGATTCAGACAAAACATTGGCGTTGGTTAAGGAGAATGTTACTGACCTTCAACTGGGGTTGAAGCATCAGGCGCAGCGGTCTCCTCTTCGCTTTCGTAACTGCCCACATTGGGAAGCATTTCATCGGCAGGAACGGCGGCTTCAAGCTCTGCAACCGTCCACGGATCGGTTCGGCCCTTCAGTTCATCGTAAACAAGCTGGGCCTGTTCAGGAGTCACCAAGCTGGCTCCATCCCCCCACTCATGGCGGATAAATGACATGATGTATGCGAGCTTCTTAGCATTCAGTAGTGGTCCCTGCGCCGGCATAGCATTATTATAGACATTGCCCTTCACAGTAATTGGCCCAACTAGACCGCTATAGATCAACATAGCCATGCGCTTGTCAGACCCCGTAACCCATTCGGATCCTACAAGCGGAGGATAAACACCTGGCTGTCCCTGGCCGCTTGGCTGATGACAAGCGGCACATCCCGCGCTGACATACAATTTACGCCCTTCAGCTACTGGATCAATCGTCTTCGGCCCGGAGTCGCTTAGACTCGCATCATACACGGGAACTTTAGGCGACTGCCCGCCATCATAGAACATCCCAACAAACACACCCGCGATGAGAAGCAGTGGAGTCATCAGAAGATAGACGCCCAGAGACACAGGCTCACCTCCGGGTTGGTTAATGTTCTTCTCCCTCTTTACGGACTCATGCACACGACCAACGTTCATCGACTCGGAGTAGTCGATGTTCTTCGGAGCTGGTGTTGCTGGATCAGTCATCAGTTGAAAATGTGATTAAAAGAGTCGTTCGAAATTTGAAAAGTACCAGAGAGTTGTAAAGCCTACTCGACTTCGGCCACCACTGGTTCGTTAGGATCAACATAGTTTTTCCTAAGCGCCATCAGGTAGTCAACGAGGGCCTCAGCATCTCCCGTAGGGATTACTTCGTAGCCCGCTTCAGGAGCATTGTCCCCTTCCAGTGCAAGCGCACGATCGGAAGGGCCGCTTCCTTCAATTTTACGCGTTTCATATAGAAACCGATACGCTGGCATACTTGAAGCCGGTTGAGAAATTCTTGAATCGTAGAGAAGCAAGTGCAATTCAGCTCGCGAATCATAGCGCAGTGCAACGTTACTTAAGTCTCCTCCATGGCGGCGCAATCCCAGAACTGGTAACTTCTCAGCAAGGTAGTCCATTTGAGTGGTTGGCCTGGTTCTAACGGGCGCCATTGAATCAAAGTTAGCTCCCCACTCCCGCTTATATGCATCCAACGCAACTCGGTCGTCGCGAATCAACTGAGAATGACATTGGGCGCAACCTTCCCTTACGTAGATCTCTTGTCCCTTCACATTACTTCCTGAAGAAAGCGGAGGGTAGTAGCTGACGATGTTCCGATTCCCGTCTTCGCCAACCACTGGCTGCCCCTTCTCGTCCAGTTCGTAGACAGGAACCGGCGTCAGCGCAGTCATTCTAAGAGTTGGCAGAATCAAGAGGCAAAACCATGGCACCGCAAATGTTGCTGCGATACCTACTAGGAAAAAACGAAACTTGTTCATGCTCCTGCCCCTCCTTCTGCAAGTGGTTGTGAATCACCGTGCTGTCCGGGATGGCCAAGCAATGTCGGTTCGTGCGTGCGACGCCCAAGTCGGAATAGCATCATTAAGAAGTGGAAGATAAAGACAATGTTAGAGAGAGAAATAAAGGCGATCCAAATGAACGTTCTGCCAACAAGGAATGATCCGCTGGTTCCCGCTGCGCTGATGGTGCTGCTATCCCACGAACCCAGAGATACTCCCTGCCAGATTCCACCTGCGATCATCCATACACCCAGGCCAATCGCACCATACGCAGAAGGCCAGAAGTGAAGTTGAATCATCCGGCGAGACAACCACTCGCATCCGACGATTCGAGGCAGAATAAAATAGATCGCTCCGAACATCATCATCGAGAAGAAGAAGTAGAGGGCCACCATATTGAACCCATCTTCAGCGATGGTGAAACTGGTAGTGCTTCCAAAGATGGACAGAAACGCGCCAGCGATGCAGGTAAAAGAAAATCCAATGGCACCGAAAAACGTGAATCGAAGCGTCGGACTATACTGGATGAGTCCATGATGTCCCTTCACGGTCATGAAGTGGTTAATTCCTATTGCCACGACAGGCACCAGCATCAGGATGGCACCAGCGCCGCTTAGAGCCGTAGCCCATGTAGGGAAAGGCCCCCCCAGGAACTTCTGAAGACCAGTCCATGCACCTACTCCGGCGATCGTCCAGAAAGCCACCATAGACAGTCCGTAGGAATAGATGCTGCGGCCCACGATTTTAGGAATCATGAAGTAAGAGGATGCCAAGCCGAGCGGAACAAAGAAGAGATAGATTAGACTGCTCCGATACCAGGCACCAGCAGCTGACTTCATCACCCCAGGAACAGGCAATACATGAATCATCATATTTGCTGTCAAATAAATCCATGGAAACCAGAAGCAGGCAGCGAGGATATACCATTGGGCCACGTAGGCGTCGGTGCGCTTCCGCACCTGGAACATGATCACCATCCAAATCGTAATCGCCGAGTAAGCGACAAAGAGGAGCGGCCACACGAACTTGGGAAACTCGAGAAATTCGAGACTATAACCTTGTCCAGCCAGAATCCCTCCGACGCCGAGAGTCACACCAAGATTCCAAAGGTGACCTGCAACGATCAAGGTAGCTGGGTTCTTCAACTCCACCCTTGAAAGTCTGGCCATGATCCAGAGCGCTACAGCAATTCCTACTTGAAAACACCATCCATAGACAAATGCGTTGATGAACGCTGGCTGAACTCTGCCGAAGTTCAGGAAAGCCAGCCAATCCCAGTCTAGAAAGCCGGGGCTGTGCTGCTTTATGGAAGCGATCATCCCCAGGAGGATCGAGACTGCGAGCCAGGCGACTCCACTGGTCAGAAAAAAGACTACAGGTAGGCGCGTGCTGCGGTCGATCGCGGCACGTTCGAGGTGATCCTCTGCCGTTCCGGCATTCGATTGGTTTGCAACTGTGGATTCAGATGTCATTCGGGTTTCAGGATGACTTGGCAAAAAGTCTTAACGATATTTACAAGTCTAAGAGTTCTGACTCCGCCGGGTCATGTTTCTGTTCGGCAGGATTTTGAGCTTGTTCAAGTGCGGTCGGACTCCCAGGAACAAGAACAGCGGACTTCTGGGCTTTTGCGTCGCCAATCGCAGCGATCGCAGCTTTTGAATCGACCGCAATCTTAGGTGAAAGCGATTCCAATTCTGACTCGTAAGCTTCGATCTTTTTCTTCCGAGCTTCTGCAGCAGGAGCTTCCAACTGTGTCCAGGAATCCTTCGTGCCGATCAGGAGAATCGCACCTGTAGCGAGACCAAAGCTACCAAAGACCGCTATCGTGACGGCAAATGTCACGAATCGGTTCAAGGGAGTATCTTCAGGTGCGGGCATAGTAGGTGAAAGTGAGAGAGATTCTCTTCAGTTAATGTAAAATTAGTTCGTGAGCTTGATCGATTCATCCAGTCGGGGATCTCCACAAGGATAGAGGCTGAACCGTGAGATGAACCGAAGGAAAATGTAAGCGAGGATCGAAACGACGGTTACGAGGGCGACGATATCTCCCATCCACGCGTGAGACAGCACAAGCGGGTTCTCCCCTTCGGGAATTTTGCCCATTGCATACAAGCGAGGCCCTCGCATTGGAATGACAATCCAGTAGAGATCAAGCAGGTGAGCACCGATCAGCCATCCAGACATAATGCTGATGTGAAGCGTGCTCTTTTTAACTGCACGAATTAACAGGATCACAAAAGGAATCAGGAAGTGCACCACCAGGAGCAGCATACTGACATACTGCCATCCTCCAGTATTTCTGATCAGGTAGAATTGAGTTTCCTCAGTGATATTTGCATACCAGATCAGGAAGTATTGGCTGAAAGTAATGTAAGCCCAGAAGATGACGAAAGCGTGCATCAACTTCCCCATGATATGGTAATGCTCTTCGTTTACAATCTTGAGGTAGCCTAGATTCTTGAATGACGTGACACAGAGGATGATCAAC